>NW_023611861.1:0-88934 GCF_013339725.1 Rhipicephalus microplus | reverse complement strand
AACGTATTCCTATATTTAAAAACATTGCAAACTACAAGATTTTGGGGGCGAAGCTCTAAAGGCGTGGTCTGTCCATCCTTGTATGTTTGTACGTGACCGCCAATAGTTCCACCTTTGCAAACTGCCCATTACTTCGTCCTTTCAAACATCCCACTGTGCCCTATCACCATCTACCCAACCACCATAAAGCCGATAATTAAAAGGTAACGGAAGCAGCCTAAAGGTACCACTTACGAATAATTTTTTGTATACAATACTATAAATATAAACAGTAATTGTCACGTCCTTCATTAAGTAGTGGGCGATATTCGCGGATAGTTCACGGTTTAGCGATAAAACCCTCCAGCGCTTTGCCCACATATCATCATTCCCTCCGTGTTTTTTTTTCTTAACATGTGTTTCATACAAGATTTTAAAACACGTGCTCGCGCATTACATCAAAGTATTTTCTAAGGAAATAGCTTGTTATAGGCATTCCAGCTTGGATATAATAATAAACTATTAAGAACTACGTGTCAACTAACCTCAACAACTTACTAGTTTGCTTCGTCGTTTAATAGGAAATGAAATCCATGCTATTTTTTCTCGTTTTAGCTAGCAACGCCTACTCTAAAGTTCTAAATTGCATAATTGTTCTATAATTATGCAATAGTTCATAATAATGCATAATAATTCTAAATTTCCAAATTGCATAATGTGAGCCTACCTGTTAATATCCCTAAATGTCAATCACATACCCAATTTCAGGCGGTACGTTAGTCAATGACTGCACCTCAGGCATTTCGCCAGGTCGTCCGTTGTCCCCAAAGGCAATATTTTGGTATCTGTTCTCTCTTTATAGTATATGACATCGCTAATTCAATTAATCATCACAAATATATATGGGGTATTTTACAGGTGGCTGTACTTTTTCTCAGTACTGGTCCGAATGACCAGAAATGCCAGCTATCCAACCTGTGTGATTTCTAAGTGATGCAAAGACTCACCAATAAAATTAAACCGTGAGAAATCAGTTTTCATTCATGTAAGAAAATAAAACAACAATTTTTAAAACATACGCATACTCCTAAGAACATTTCTTTGAACGAGGTTGCTGTAATTAATTATTTAGATGTCACAATTACAAATCACCTAACACGGTCAAATTCTTAAAACATGCTCTTCGTTTTCAGAACTTTAGTTTTGGAGGCACCAACTAAAGCCGCATCATCAGAAAACAAACTGCTGGCCTACAATGTTTTTCTTTATAATAGCTAAGTTAAATTCAGCTATTGTGGTTGGGAACTCACATTAAAAAAACTGTTCAGAAATTGATATGGAGCAAAGAAAGCGGTTTCGTACAGCATAAAGGACTAACCAGCAATGCTGAGGGTCATTAGGGAGTTTTCGAATAGGGGCCCTAAATAAATGGCTTTAGGCCCCTGCGCATCCGCAAAACATAAACCGCGTTTGGGTTTTACGTCGGGGATGCTATTTCTTCAATTCAGCAGGTGCCTCAAGCCTGTTCCAAAAGTTTTGCGTCAGGCAAACGTGACGTCTATCGGCCAGTATGGAGTGACCGAGAAATGGGCAGGGACCCAAAGTGCCCCAAACACTATAGTCGAAGACTTTCCACCCTTACTTGACCCAAAGAGTGCATGCGCGAGGGGCTTTTGGGGCCCGTATTCGAAAACTCCTTATTAACAACATCCTTAAAACACAGCAGTGAATAGCTGTTGCTAGGCTGAAATCGTTACTCACTTTATTTTCGTAAACGCAACAGCAGTCCAAGGTACCAAACCTAAAGACTATTTTAAACTAGACATCCACATCTTAACACTCTTCGCATGCACTAAACTTTTCATTACGTTATGTTGGGCTAGTTGGTACATATTAGGCTGAAAACGTGGCGCTTGCTTTCTGTCTCGTCTTTTTTCTCTTTGTCACCTTGCGTCACGTTTTCAACCTTTTCATAACGTTTTCTTTCCACAGGCCATCACAGGTTGCAACAAGTGCTTTCTGATAATGAAATTCTGACTTAATAACTATCTACCTTTCTGTTCATATGAATACAACACATGCTCACGAGACTGTATATTATGCATGTATTTCTGTAGTAACGATGTCCATAACTTGAATTCATTTAACTGTATTTATTCTAAGACCCAATGTTTTATTGTTTTAATTTTTTGACTGGACGTCTTTTATCAATCACTTTTAAGCCACGCAAATTAATTTTCCCAAATCATTATTTTGAAAATCAAATAAAGACTAATATGGAAGTATAAATACACGTACATCAGTGCAACGCATAAAGGATGAACAATAACAAATTTCCGATTAAGCTGTGTTTATACGGGGTACGATACATTCTTATCGCATTTGTAACTATCCACGTTAATATGATAAAGTAATTGTCCCTGCACAATCTGCTATAAGCATTCTAGATTACTCAAATTACTCAACTTATTCAGCATGCACTGCACAGATATTCAAAACTATATGAACATCCAGACGAAGTAGTCATTCAAGGAACAGCGAGATTTTAAGTGAAGAAACAATCCTGAAACACAGGTGTTTCAAGAAATTAAGGTTGTTTCAAAAACATCCCCTGTTTCATGCCTGTACATGTTTCCTACCCCATCTTCCAACCCAGACAAAAGCGGAGCAAATGGCCACTGCGCCATCAGGGGCCTTGGCGTGGCGAATCGGGTGGTCTGAAGAAAAAAAGGAAAGGAAAAAAAACAAAGAGTAGGTGCTGATGGGGAAGGATGAAGACAGTGTAAAATAGAGGTAGCTTTTTGTAAATCATGATTTTTCAAGAGTGAGTACACCATGCCAATGACCAAATCAGGGTGATAAGAACGCTATCTTAAATTGAATCTGGGAAAAGTAGAAGAGGACGGACAGGATGAGCACATTGGGTGAGCGCTCAAACATTATTGGAACAGGAAGCCAGAACATCGATTTCTTGAATAGCTTATCTCGGGAGTCGCGGTTAAACGGCAATCCCCGAAAAAAAAATGGAATTCGGCAGAGCACGCTGACTCACTCTGCCCAACGAGCGCTAAACACGTCGTTGATATTCTCGAGGTTTCAGGAATCGTGACACAAAATACTGAAAAGGACAAATTCATGGTCACGAGATTCTCTACCTTAGAGTAAACTGCGGAGTCCATTTTTTTATTAAGCGTGCGTAGAACACCAAAGAAGCAGGCAGCGCCCGTTCATTAAATTCTCTTAAATAATAATATTTCTGCATAATCTGGAAACTAGTTGACAGTCTCTCGCACAATAACGTGGGCTACCTTAGGCGTTATGAAGTCGAACAAAAAAAACAAGAACAATACTAAAAAAACATTTGACTAAAGCTCATGACCACTCAATGCTGAACTGTTCATGTGAATTTTGTTATAAAGAGCCCGAATACCTTACGACCCACTGGATGTAAGAAATTATTCAATAATGCATCGAACAGTTTGTCCACTCATTCCGAATTTGTTCATACTAAAAGGGAAAAAAAGAACTCGTAGATGACAAGAGAAATCATTTGTTTACAACGCTGACTAAACCGAGTGGAGCGATATATATATATATATATATATATATATATATATATATATATATATATATATATATATATATATATATATTACTGTTGATCGTCTAAAGCTAAATCATGGCTTCTCATAATGTGCTCCGCGGAACCCAGGGCTTCCTTGAAGTAGATCTTAGGGCTCTGCGAAAAGCCTAGAGGAGTGGGACCAGCTTCTGTTCTATCAGTTTTACCTCCCGCCAGAACCAACTAGTCATAAAGACCATATCATGAATTGGATTTGGTGCCGCCGTTTGAATCTACTCACGTTTATGTTTTGCATCACTAACAACTAAAGGAACAGTGTTACGGCAGACCCATGCACGAAAAAACAGTTGGGTTCGTGCATCCGATATTTCGTAACTTAACTACTTAACGTCACAATATGCAATACCGAGAAACATCGACTTAACAGCCCAAGATGAAGTCAACCATATGTCTTAGGTAAAATAGTCTTTATGTATACAAAGACAGTTGCATTTCAATTTTTATTTAACGAAGCCATTCCACGCCACATTCGCACATCGCATGTATGCGGGTAGCGACAGACACTCGCGGTCGCGGTACGTAGCAGCACTAAATGTTCGTCGTCTACTGCGCGCCATGAGACATTCACGATTTGCGGACCCGTGGGGACAGAAGGCACGCAGCCCTGGCAATTTATGCTCGTTATCACTTAAACCACTTAGGACGACATTGACGGGCACCTCGGCGCTTTATTCCTGGTTCATAACCCCGCCGTTGGCGCCCAGGTGGCAGTTTTCACACACGGTAATTTCGCACTGCTCTGTGTTGGTTTTGTACTTAAAATGCGACACGAGAGCTTTGATACGCGCTTATTCTGTGTGGTCTACACGAGCATTCTGGCTTAGCGTTACGACTGTTGCATCAGTTAATGGGCATGCCTGTTGTTTTGTTATTTTTTTCTTTCAAAAGGAACTAAACAAAACACAAAACTGGACGCAGTATGTTGAAGGGACATTAAAGACAAATGGCAATTTACGTCAGAGTGAAAGCACAATGTGTGGCATCTAAAACGACAATATTATCAACAACAGTGCTATACTTATGAGAAATTAGGATAAATGCACAAGAACACAAGCGCCGCAGTAGGACATTTTAAATATGATCCCGATGACATCATACGGACCACCTAAAGAATGTGACTGACGTGAAAAAAACAACAAACAAACTGACTATGGAATCAGACAGAAGCCATGGGATTGCGCCACATAGTTGTAATTTATTTTAAGGCAGAAAAAACACAGCCACAAGAGAGGATACAAGACATTGTAATTGGGTTTTTCGCGCCTAAAATTTGATTGCGAACGTACACCAACTAGCAACTAATGGACAGACTCGTATGTTATGTTACCAAGGATCGTTTATCGTGAGCAGTTCAGATAGATATAAGTATAATGTATTTGCTTCACACCGCTAAATATTACGCAGTATTAAGTTTTTGCGGCAGCACAAAAAGAAATCGCGATAATATACTGTTGGCAAAGCTCTTTCAGAACGGCCGCTACGGTGTCTTGCCACGACGACTGCGCGTTTTCGTCTGCTAGCGGAAGGTTCTTGCGCCGCCAATGCCACCAAACCGGAAGTTGTCTCAGCGCCGTGTGATGGATCGTCTGACGCGGGGAGCTTTGCAACTTACCTAGTTTTAGAAACGTTGGCTACTAGCGCAATGAAGCCGGGCAACGTTGTGCACGGCAACAGAGACGTGAGACGGTCCGGTCGGTCCGCTTCTTGAGGCATGTAATTTGAAGTGCACTAACCCGATGCGGAGCACTAAAGCGGGATTTTATTTCAAAATTGGCCCTTCCCTGGCACGAAAGTAACACTACGAGTTTTCTGTATTGCCATTTGAACAATCAACGTCGACTTAATAGTTCGCTTGATTGTCCCTTTAAGCGCATTATGCACCTCGGAGAGCGGCACGGGGAGGAAATTCGAGTCGGTGTTATTAGTTCTTCGTCAATGGCAACGGCCTCAAATATTAAAGACTAGAGAACAGGCCAACGAGGGCAGTGTTCATACTGAGAAGCGGGCATAGAGAAGCGTTGTCATCTACCCCGACCCCACCACTTTAGGTTGCCTTCATGGCCAAAAAAAACAAACAAACAAAACATTTGGGCTTCGGGGCACTTTACTAGAAGTGGTTCACGAAGAATCGTAAGTTTGAGGAAACGTGATCTAAACGTCCGCTGATATAAAAAAGAACTGTTGGTCTAAACATGGCATACAATATGTTCATTTCTATGATATGTATGTCGTGTAAGCTATTAAAACACGCATAGTAACAAAAACCAAGAAAAAAAGAAAAAAATACTGTACTACCCGTGGTGGAGCACCGCTTGTTACGGTGCTCAGCTGCTCACCCGAATGTCCCGGGCTTGATTTCGGCCAAGGCGCTCGGGTTTCAGTCCTTTTCATGCATCATGTGCAACGCTGTGGAAGGTGTGCAAGAAGTTCGGCCAGCAAACTTTTCGCATTTCGTGGTCACTCGCGTGACATCTGATTAGTGCTGGTTCACCTTTGCGTTTCATTGTGCTCCCCTTTGGCCCGACTGGCGAAGAGAAAAAAGCGGGATGAGTACAAAAGAACGTGGTTACTGAAGGACCCTGCGGTGTCCTATTCTCCAACGACACGAAAGTCCAAGTGGCCTCCGTGGTGACGTACCCAGAGCAGATGGCCTGTATGTGACGTCACGTGAAAACTAGGCTATCTAGCCACATAATAACACACGATTAACAGCGTTTTTGTTTTAAAGTACATAACATTTCATTTACTTCTCGCCGCGATAACGAAATAAAAATTAAACTATTGGTGGTCCTATCCTCCGCTGACAAGGAAAGTCCAGGTGTCCGTCATGAGGACGTACCCAGAGCAGAGAGTCTGTATATGGCGTCACGAGAAAACTAAGCTATCCTGCCACATAATAACATACGTTAAACGACGTTTTGTTTGTAAAGCACATAATATATCAATTACTTCTCGCCGTATTAACTGAGAAAAATTGAAATATTGGTAATAAGAACATCGAACTACTTTTTGTTGCGAATGCATCGACTGCAAGAAGTCTCGCTAGCTTCGGCAACGTTCTTCACGATGTGTGAAAAAGAGTATAGCAGCCCGTGCATATTTTCACAGGGGAGAACAAACGTCGCCACGAAGAGCTGCGCGCGGGAGTACAAAGGCTAAAGGCACAGCCTGAACAGTGGATTTCCGAGGGGTCACGCCAATGTGCGCCTCCCAAAAAAGGTCAATGTCGGTACCCAGGAAGCAATTTTTAAACAAGTCACTATGGCCGCCATGTCCGGGTACCTGCTAGTTTGAACGCCACGCGCACTTCTGCTGGAATGTGCGGAAAAAGAAAGTTTGGCACCAGATTAGTGCCGGGGCCCTCTCGCGTTCCTTTGCGTTCATTCTTGGGAAAATTGGCAAACCGAAGAAAGCAGGGAAACCACGGAAGAATGCGGTGACTGAACCACTGCTGTCTCCCCTACACTAAACCCTTTCTAGTAGAATAACAATTTCCCCTGACTGCAATGTCTGAGTGCCCAGCGCTTAGAGCCAGTCTGGGACGTCACGAGACCACTATGTATAGTACCATATCAATGCACGCTAAAGTAGCAGGGACCATCCAAATTTCCGGAGCTCTCCACTACCCCGTCTCTCATAACCACAGCCTCGTTTTGGGACTAAAACTTAAGATATAATATTAAGAAAAAAATTCTCAACGACAACGCAACTATTGGCAATGAATAACTTGTAAATAATTACTGTTTTCATGCGCGAGCAACTTTGTTTCCTAATTGCAGGCATACTACTTTTCATGTTAACCATCAGCCTCTTCGTTTCGAGTCTACAGTTCTCTTGTTTAATTGGGGTGGGGGTGGGGATATACTTCCTCTTGAGTCACAAGTTATGATGCGCTGTCAGAAATGTGTCAAATTCCGTTGGCATAATTCCAAGGCACTCTGTATTAGATTTCAAACTAAGATATGCTTTGTTTTGTGCGAGTTTTAATGGTTAATATAAACAACTGTTAGAACTAATTATATCATCTGCCATTAGTCAGCTTCAGTACTTGCATAAAACATTCCGCTATTCGGCCCAAAATGCATGTACAGACTATTTTTTATTCTATTTGCTCTGAGTAAAGAAAAAAATCACGTTGGTCTTGGAGTGCATCACGTCGAACAATCGTCGAACATAGTAGTGTATTCAGCTAAGCGGTCGTCTGCAGCAATACGCATCATAATGAAATTAAATTATCGCCAGTTTTTTATGCTATAGAGGCTTCCACAAAGAGCTATGTTTCAAGCCTTTTGATGCAATACGCAATGCGTGACGTGTCATTGATGTTCGCGGGTACATTTGTACACATCGTGACTGAAAGGGCTATTCAAGTATACAATGAGGCGTGAAATTCCTGTAGTTCGCTTTCAGAACAGGAGCTACGTATTCCCGTGCGGATGACCACGCTAGACATCGGACGGGGGAACCTGCTTCTACCTAGAAAAACGCTCTGTGCACGAAAAATTCGCTTTAAAACCAAGCTCTGGAAAAACTAACTTTCAGGTGCGTGCAATGCGTGGCGAGTCGGCGCTCACTGTTTTGCAGTGTGTCCAATCACGAGTTCACTTCGTAGCTCAATGCGGGAATTGATATCAATGCATTTTTTTATATTTTAGTATAGGCTTTCATCTTGTCATGCAAAGCAAACAGTAAAAAAAGAGGTATCGATGGGGAAGGGTGAAGAAAACGTAGAAGGAAAGGTAGTCAAAATAGGACATCCTTACAATGACAATTTCACGATGATAACAATGTCCTCACGGAATAAATCTAGAAAGTGAAGGTTCTCTGGGACCTGTACATGAGTCATTTTTCTTTTTTTTTTTCCTGTCATGTAGAGAAAAAACCGCCACCAGTTCTTGTATCCGGAAGAGACTTGTCCAGTGCTCTCTCTCATAATAGCTTTTCAGCGAAGACACGTGGAGGAATTCACGGGAGTGTAGGGCCTTGAGCATAGGTAATTGAATTTTTAACGGTTCACGCATATGTACAATGAGTTGGAGGGCAGCTTGGTCTTTAACAGCTGTGAAAATTGGCCATGACGAGTCATCCCTTCACGTTAAAACACGGTGACTGTACGCTAAAGGAGGGGGGAGAGGGGTCCACCCTTGTTCCCTGTCTACACAAAAGGACGAGAAAGAACTGGCTTCTTTTCCCTCGGGAAAACAGCGAAAATTGATTGGCTGGCCTTCTCTTCAAGGGAAAGGGTTGCAAGACATGTGACAAAGGGTGACCTCCTTCCACTCGACCCTCCTCTCCTCCTGGAGCTCTCTCGTCTGACATTATCTGCGAATATTCTTGTGCGAGAAGCCAACCTAACCGACTGGTACACGTTTCGACCCATCGGAAACCGTTTCCTGGACGCACGTTTTGTGGACTCTCGGTGGAGCAGTGACTAACCTGATTTCGACACCCCGTCTTTAGCAGGTAAGGTACAGTTATATGATTACATTTCTTAATTATTTTTTATAGTGCTGCCACGCCTAGTTATCACAGTAAAGACACTGTGCTAGGTTGAGTATACTTATTTTCTTGCGTGAACCCTAAATGACGTCAGTAGCTGTTTTGCGTCAGTCATTACCGAGCACATGCGTCTCAAAGACCATGACGTGTTTACGTTCGTACGGCGTATTGTTTATCTACGTACTTCGCTTGTTTTGGCTGTTGACCTTGCGCGCATGATGCAGAGTCGTTCAGGACAATATGCAGCCGGTATCAAAGCGGTGTTGATTGGAAAATTCGGACCCTCCGTGTCGGCAGTCTCCGATTCCGCGTTTTCGCGCGTAGGGGAAACAACTTTACACAAGATGTTCATGCATAACCTCGCTGTAATTAACTGACGCTCACACACACGTACGTCGTTCACTCTTGAAGTCCTTTCATCTTTATGCGTGCTATATCCATGTGCTCCCCCTCACAGACAGCTCTTTCCTGCGGCCACACGGGTTTTGTGATCACATTTGCTGAACAGTACAACCCCGCTTCTGCTCCCTTTTTTTAATTCAAAGTTTCTTCTCGCGCGGCAGTCCTTGTATCTCATAAATTATCCTTTCCGAGTTATGGCGTTGATGGAAAAAATTTGTGGACCCTGAAGCTTCTCCTTGTAGGGTTCAACACGATAGCGGTCCTGTCCTTTCTGCGTGCTTCAAACACTTAATGCATGGCATCTCTTCGAACTCACTATCCACCCGCTGCGTGGCCTTCAATGAATGTGCGTCATCACTTATCTCCCGTGAATTGTCATGCAAAACTGAGCCGGTTCCGTTCTCGGACCAGTGAATGCTTATTGGGAAAATTGGAGCAAAACCAACGAGGTTATTTCCAACTCAAATGGACACTTTGGAAGATCAACTTCAAGCTCCTACAATTCCATCAATGTCATTATTCGACTTAGAACCGCAATAAATGTTTCTTTTTCCATGGGGCTGTACAAATTCGCCGCTTTGAAACATTTTAAACACGGGCTTCGCACAATATAGATTGGGACTGTCAAGTCTTATTACAGGAGGAACAGACGCTTTTTAAAAGCGCAGATGTAACCTTCATCAAATGAAATGTGAAAAAGCAGGTACATAGATCACCAACATAATATACATCAGGTGTCAACTACAATAGTATGATGCCATCAACTATACATGAGCATGTGTTCAATCGCCAAAGAGGCTGAGTCTGAGGAACGAACACGTCATACTTTGCTTGATGAAATAAATCACGCTTTTTTTAAGACATTTCTTCACTTATGTGCCAACGGAACTCTTAAACAAATACAGCAGATATAATTTTGCAGTTCAGGGGTAATATGAAGCTTTGGTGAGTGGCCTCTTTGTTGATTCAGATATCGATCTCAAGGCTGGTTTTTTTTCTCTTTTGAAGTAATTGAATGAAGAAGTCAAGTAATGAAGAAGTAGTGGGTCATGCATAGCGCGGAAAACACATCGTCAGTGCTAAGCACGAGACGCTTGCCCCGGACATTGTCGCTGCTTTCGCTGGCTAGGCCTACGCTCCTACCTCGTCTGAAATAACAGTTCTGACTGTCTCAATTCTTTATTATAGATGATGATTGTGCTAATATCAATACAAGAAACCAAGCATGCAATGCACAAATTACCTTCATCCAAATCACTTGGCCCTGATGGCATTTTAACTCAATTAAAAAAACTTTCAAGAACTGTCTTTCCCATTTTTTTGAGTATTTCAAATTTATGTTTACAACAACACGGAGATGCTCCTGAGGTCTTTCTCTAAAAGCCACACTGCCTTAACATTGAAAAGCTTTTAAAAATGAAAAAAAAGGGATTTTGTTGAGAGTAGCAGACCAATATCGCTGGCGATTGTTGGCTACCATTTTTTTCAATGCCGGGTGCTGTCAAATCAATTACGATTTTCGACGTCGATCCTAATTCATTCCTTTCCGGCACACGTAACTGTAGTGGTCTCCTTACAGGTCAATACACACGTCGAGCTTACGCTTTCTTCAGTACTACGATTCTCAAGAACATCTTGCGATTCTAAAGGGAGATCTTGCAAAAGCTTTCGATCGTGTAAACAATTTATTTCTTTTGCTTTTTGAACATGTCCTTCTTGACTTCTCAGTTCTCAAGGGCGTTAGCTTTCTTATGATCATTCTTTGACCCGTTTATTTGGTGATGGCCTCCTGTCTAAACCTGCTTTTATTGTGTCTTCAGTAAAGCAAGGATGCCAATGTCGCCACTTGTGCTCGACCTTTGTTTCAAACGGGTGTTCGAGTACAATATAATGGAATCCTATTCGAGAATTCAATATAATAGGCAACAAAGCCGAAGTGTGGTGTTAAACAGATGACATAACAATATTCTGTACCTATAAACCAACTGTTGAAAATTTGAGAACTAAAACAATTCGGAAATTCGGTGTTGTTTCAGGACCTCGTTTACACTCCTCAACAAGTTTAAGATTATAGTTTGGCTCATGGGGCAGTACGCCGAACCTACCTGTTTGTTTGAAGGTAAAGTTTAACTATTATTCCGCCAAAGTATGTCGTTATGCCACTTCACCTGTATTGATTCAGCGCATACTATTGGAAGGAGTACGTTTTTATGCTAGAGCGGCAAACACGGGCATTTCTCCCATATCACCTTTCAATTTTCGGTTGAGCCGAAGCTTCCTATACAATTTTAGCATAAAAGATTCTACTATGTGTTGCAGCTTAATCATTCTGCCAGGTTTAGCGTGCAACGCTTCTTTCGTATTTTTGCCTTTTCTCTCTAGATATTCTTTGTATTTTTTCTCTCTCTTTGCAGCATTTCTTTTTATCATCCTTTATTTCCTTGACCCCTTTCCCAAGCACATTGTAGTCAGCGGGTCTACAAACTGGCTAAACTCCCTGTTCTGCCTCTTAAACTTTCCTCCTCGTATTTCTGCAAGATTCATACGACTTATACTTTCGAAGCCATGTACCATGAGCCATATTCAGGAGAGTTAAAGATGGATGACAGGGTTTAAAACATCGTTATCTATGGCAAACAGTTTCATGATTTTTTTTCACCGCGATAGTTTCCATCCTATCATTCGTACGTTCTTGCAGTTTACAGTTGTTAGTTCCTTACCTTTCCTTGTTGGTTTTTTATTCTCCTCTGCGCGCACCCGTGTTTGTGGTGATTTATCGAGGAAACTTACTTTGCAGTTCGGTCGCTTAAAACCTGCTTCTCAATGAAATATTTGTTTACAGTTTCACTCAAGGCATTATATAGCGAGATTTACTTCCTTCATCCGCTGCACCGCTCATTATACGTGGAATTTCTAGGCCATGTTGTCTCGCAACGGGTGTGCAGAATGTATATATCACCCAATTCAAAAACATGCTTTTATAAACTTCATTCTGAAACACTGCCCTGTAAAGCTTCGTTACAAACAAGATATAGTTTTGTCTCGTTGGTCAATTGCTTTCTCTGTTATGTACATTAAACATCAGAGCATTGCTTCGGGATCTGCAAAGACGCCATTTTATTCTGGCATATGTCCTTGAAAGAAGCCTGCAAAATAAAAATTCATACACTGCCCGTTATCCTATGCCAACGTCTCTTGGTGAAGTGCCGCACTATGTGCTTTTTTTCTTACTGGTATACACAAAGTTTTAAAATACGCGTATGCACGACTGCAACGCAGAACCGATCACTCATTCCCGCACACATTTTATCGGAATGGGTATATTCATTTCAGTGATGTTCAGGATGAAATAGACTTTTGGTCAGTCTGGTACCCCATCCTGGTAAGGTACTTAGCCTGGCCCCTTTTCTGGTGCAGCACATCATGAACTTTCTCTAGACTACATGACTTTAGCCTTCGAGTTTATTTCTAAGCAGATTTTGTACGCTCATTGTGGCTATTGAACTGCAACAGCGTAACTCTGGGCGATTCCGTGTACTGTACACATGCTCTCACCAAAGGTAGTTTCTTTCTTTTTGCCTGAGTGCGAAAAACACTAGCCTGACACTCTCGCACAATCTTTTATAGCGTGCAGTGGCGACAACAGAGAGCAGTTCCAAACAATTACTGGGTGTTAGATTCGCAGTCACCGAGATAACCACAAAACAGACGCTGTTGGCTTTCCACGATAAATGTGTGCGGTTCTTTACAGTGATCTGATACTAAGCGACCACTGACAGTTTCATTGAAACATGCAGTGGTCACGTAGAATCGATCATCTCCTGATTAGTCTCTGACAGTGGACTCGATCATCTCATGATAGCAGAGTAGTGTGTTTAGCTAGCGTGGGCATAACAAAGTTCCGACAAGCGGAGTGCTCTGAGATTAACAAACGGTCGTGAAAACAACAGATAAGCATATCACTTTTCCCTTGTTTTCTCAGAGTTATTTTTTTGTCCGCTGTGCTTCTTTTATAATGGCAACACACAAACAGTCCTTTTTCGTAAGTCTGGTGAGCTCATTATTAAGTACTTAATGTTTAGTGAACAGAATCAGATGTTTTCTCGAGAAAAAAAAATGATTGACGATGATACGTGATCCTACGACATTGCTGCATAACTAACTTGCATTGCTCCAAAACACACGTTTTGGTGCTCCCAACCTGCTCCGAAACTCCCCTTTTACTCACCAAAGCTGCTCCAAAACAGCATTATTCCTGCTCTCTGAGCTTCTCCAAAACACTCAAGTCCCCATCAACCACCTTTTTTTTTCTTTCATCGTTCTCAATTTTTCGGTCACGCACAATATGGTGATTTGTCGCTCACAACCAACGGCACCAACGCCGCAATTTCTGCGAAAGGAGCTCGCAGAAACGTTATCGCTTTAATACGAGAGCCGCACAGCATGAGTTGGTGTCGTCTGGTACCACGTGGTCGGTGAAGGCGGCCCATATGCCGAGGATGTATGCCTCAGTGGATCGATGTGACGTATTTGGAAGTTATGTGCAATTCACTTTTTTTATTCGACACACAATGGTTTAGAGTATTCCGCGAAACATAACCGCATTGCTGTCCTATTAGTATGCCACTCAGCGCAGTTATGATAATCACTTAGAAAAGCGAGAGCACGTACAGAACTAAGTCTGGCTTTTTTTCTCAGAGGCAGTCTATACGGTACTAAGAACTATATATACCCAACACGACGAAAATTGCATCGTATCATTCGATCGTACACAGGAACCCAACCTCTCTGCCATGGACCACGTTGCCAAGCAGTGGCCTTACTCGGTGTCCTCATCGGTGGGCCTCATTGACACCCACTGTCACCTGGACTTCCTGTTCCGAAAGCCAGGCACCACGGCACGTTTTCCGAGTTCCGGAGGAAGCACCAGGCCACGTTCCCCCTCAACTACGAAGGGTGCGTGGCCGTTTTCTGCGATCCGGAGACTTTCAAGAAGGTATGTGGCTTTTTGTGATAAAATAGGAAAGCCTGATTACTACTAGGAACTCAGAAGTGTCTGCTTATCTCAGCATTACCGTCCACCTGATATCAGCTTACGTGTATAGTGAAATCTATTTACACATGCCTATATACACAAGCAATCATGTGCCATCGAAGTCTTGCAACCTCTTTTCTCCCCTTTATCCCTTCCCCAGTGCAAGGTAGCAAACCGGATGTGCGTCTGGTTAATCTCCCTACCTTTCCTTGCATTTTTTATCCCCATGTGCCATCGCAATATCACATAGTTAAGGAGAGACTGATTAAGACTTATTACCATGCAATACACTTGCAATCTCTCTTGTCGGACGTTCTTGATAAAACTATCTGGTGTGAGTCACTAATTAAGTAAAAATGTTTTTACTATAGTCAGACCATGGATAACTTGTACCAGAGGGACTGTGCTTGTACTTAAAGAAACAAGATACCAAGGCAATTTGGAGACCACCGATTATCTGGGGCGTTCAACAAACAGAGTTGTTATTCAAGCTAATTCTACGCTTCCGAATTCATGCGTCGGCTATAACCTGGGCTCCCTCAGAAAAGTATTTGGTTCAGCCGAGTAATATGTTGCTAAGCTTGAGTACAGCAGAAAAAAAGTTAATGAGTTATCAGAGCATAACATATTTCTGGAGTGAGTCCGAGTGAGCTTCACATTTCTGTCTATCATCTGTCTGTCTGTCTGTCTCATAGACAGAGACAGATAGATAGATAGGTAGATATAGCTGGATAGATAGTTGTCTGCCCGGCTAGCTTAGGCGGTAGGATATATATATATATATATATATATATATATATATATATATATATATATATATATATATATATAGATATTGATTGGCTCGTCATGATAATGTTACAATCCATTCGCATACGTTGTCGAACCCTTTCCGCCTGACAAGTGTCAGGTACTCGCGGCCTGGTATGCGCTACAGGTATGTGGGCATTCGCCACAGGTGATTGAGAGTTTACAACTACCCAGGAATGATGAGGGCAGACATGGGAAATTTAAAGCGTTAGGAATGAAAAATATAAAAAAATAAAAAAGCTGACATTGGTAGCATTGACTCGACGAATGCAAAAAAAAGACGTCCGAGAGTCCCAGCAGCAATAGAACCTCAGAATTCTTGGGGTTTATCAAGGGTGCTATTACAGACCCGCGCTAGGGCTTGGAACTATTTCTCAAATAGACCCTTGTGTTCGTGAGACGTGCATTGGCGCTGCAGTGCTCGCTATCTATCCAATTTCATAAGCATTATATATGTACTTCAATTCCACAGCCGTATCGTAGGGTTAACGACATCTGTAACCAAGCCCCATGCGCTGAGGTTGATTTATTTAACACCGTCCAGGGCGACCATCCTAGCGAGCACCACTCCTTCATATCAGCTTACCGCTTCTGCTGTTGACAATATCCATGTTGCTGTGGCATTCTTACTCACCTGTAAACAAGTGTTCATGTAAACGATATGCGAATGTTTAATTTGTGTTTTAAGTGTATTTGTAGTGTAGTGAAGAAGATGAGTGCTACTCAGAAAGGCATGGGGTATGACTCAGTCGGTGAAGAAGACGACGTTTAGTTGGCTGGGTACTCAGGCTGGTTCCGCCATTACTACTTGACGTGTCGGGACCGCTCTCCTGTTTTATAAAAGAGTGCCACTCTAAAACGCCTCATTTTAGTAGATATATTTAGCAGCACTTCGTAACGTTAACACAGTCGCCTTCTATGCGCATGCAGGGGTGGTAGTGCGGCAACAATTGCGCCAGACTGCGCATAAACGGCAATTTTCGCGATACTTGCAGATTGGAAGTGAAAAAATTGTCAAATATAGCCGATTATCGTCGACCGAGCAACACTGAGCATTGGCTACAGGAAGGACGCGGCCACTTCTATATCCAGTTTTGTATTTTGATTCAATCAAGGGAGTTCGGTGAAACGGTGAAATGTCGATGAAAAAAAATATTCGGCTGAAACTCTCCCACGATCGTTTCATAGCGCGCAGTGATCGTTTCATATCGCGCAATGCCTAGGAGCATTTCGAAGGCAAAGACGCTGTTGACCCGTGTGTTCAGATTTGCGTGCACGTTAGGAACACCAGGATGTCAAAATTTACGGAGCCCTCCAATGCGGTGTTTTTCATTATAATATGGTGGTTTACGGTCGTTAAATCCCACATATATATCCAGTAGTATTTCGAAACAATACATGGTCTGGCATATGCGCAGCGACTTAGACAGCGACAGCAATGACACTGTGGGATTTCCGAGATACACATGTGCGCTTCTCTACAGTGATCTGATACTAAACAACATCTGATAATTTCATAGAAATAGTCAGCAATAGCGTGGACATTATTATCCTCTGGTTAGTTGCGTGCAGCGCGACGCCAATAGCCGTCTCGCCAGCGCTGCTTGGCGGTCGCTGTACCGTGCGCGCACATTTTCCGCATGAATTGCTCGTCCACAATCTTCTCCAGACAACACATATAAGCAGAGTTGTTTGAATATTTACCGTCGGAATGACAGAGCTTTAAATAACACTTTTTTACTCCCTACCAGCACGGATTCCGAAAAAAGTTACTCATGTGAAACCCAACTTCTTTATTTTACTAATGACATAGGATCGGCTTTAGATCGCGGCTCACTTGTGCATTGCATTTTCCTTGACTTTCAAAAAGCTTTCGATAAAGTACCTCACCAATTACTCCTCCTGAAAATTAGTGCCTTAAACATTGACCCGAACATTCTTAAATTGATTGAATGCTTTCTGACTAATCGCACTCAGTTTGTAACAACTAATGGCTATAACTCACCTCTTTCTAAAGTAACATCCGGCGTACCCCAAGGTTCCGTATTAGGCCCTTTACTCCTTCTTATATATATTAATGATCTCCCAGACAGCATTAACTCCGCTATAAGGTTATTTGCAGATGATTGTGTAATTTACCGCAAAATAAACAATGAATATGATAACCAATTTCTACAGTCAGACCTTGACACTGTCTCAACCTGGTGCAATAAATGGCTTATGACTCTCAACTCTAACAAATCTAAATGCATGTCAATAACCCAGCGATCTATTTCTCCCCCCTGTACCTACAGAATTAACGCCGTTCCCCTCCAGCATGTCTCTTCATATAAGTACCTCGGCGTTTACATTACCAACAATCTATCTTGGCACACGCATGTTACCTACATCTGTAATAACGCTAACCGAACGCTAGGATACTTACGTCGCAACTTTTCTCGCGCTCCGCTGTCCCTCAAAATTCTATTATACCGATCACTAATTCGCCAAAGCTTGAGTACGCGTCCGCTATATGGGATCCCGTGCAGCAAAATTTAATTAACGCGTTAGAATCTGTTCAGAACCGCTCAGTTCGGTTCATTTGTTCTAATTATTCCCGTACTGCTAGCATATCAGAAATGAAATCTAACCTTGACCTACCCAATTTAACTGTCCGGAGGAAACTGGGGCGACTGCATTTTTTCATAAGATATTTTTTCACAATGCATCAATGAAGCGAGACCTCATTTCACAACCGTCATACCACTCATCGCGCATTGATCATCAGCATAAGGTTGCCATTCCGTTTTGCCGCACCAAATTCTTTTCAGGCAGCCTTCTTACCGAAAACAGGCCGCCGATTGGAACGACCTTCCCTCTTCTGTTGTATCAATAACAGACCCTTTGTTATTCAAGACGGCAATTTCTCAGCAATGCTTGTAACTATACGCAGTTTCCATTATCTATCTTTGTCTTGTATGTGCTTGAATTCTTATACATTTTTAGTTGACTTATGTTGCCTTCCTGATTTGCGCATCTGATACTTGTTTCTTTATTTTGTCTTTTTTTCTTGTGTGTTATATATGTTGTACCCACCCCCTCTGTAATGCCCTACGGGCCCTGAGGGTATTCTAATAAATAAATAAATAAACACGCCGTGATTGTCTAGCGATAATGAAAACTAAACACAGACACCTTTCATTCCTTGTTTTCTTCGAGTCATTTAACTCTCAGCTGTGATGTTTATTGATGTAAGCATACACGCACGCACATATATGGGGGTAGTAAGTCTGGTAAGCTTCCGTAAGGAATATATCTTCGAATCCGACGATGCACACTGCGAAGTTGACTAACAGTCCGGAGCGGCTAAGCGGCTAATTTACGAGAACTTTATAAACAGGAGTTTAATCAACACAGTGTATTGCTTCAAGTGGGCCTCTGTACATGCGCCCATTGTCGGAAACATGTCTTAAACTTACGAAAGATACTGCGCTCCCGTACTGAAAATATGCGCACTATGTTCAGATGTTATCCTGATGGTTGCAGCTTCTTTCACACACGCTTCCTGACAACATGAATTTGACACTACTTCATCGTCTGTACACGCAGCGGAGGCGTCTGGCGAGGCCTTCTTGCGGAGAAGGGAATCTGGGGTGCATTCGGGTGTCACCCCCACATGGCCAAACTGTATGACGAAGACATCGAGGACGCGATGATCGATGTGCTGGAGCAGCCGAAGGTGGTCGCGCTTGGAGAGATAGGTCTGGACTACTCTTCCAAGTGAGTGGTCTCTTCCAGGTTTCATAAGATGTTGGCAATGCAGCTTGAATCGCTAAGTGTTCTCCTTGAAGTTCATTCTGGAAGGAGCTATGGAACTTACATTTAGCGAACTGACCCATAAGCTGTTGTATAAGGCATAAGCGTTATTTGCACGTCAATGGGCGTACATAAAATGAGCAGTACTCACATGAAGTGGTCTATTTAGAGTTATGTACTACAGTCTCTTTCGTTTCATTGTTTATTGTGCCTGTCATTTGTGCAATACGTCGGTTGTGATCGGCTATGTTGTGCAGCGTTTAACTTTGTCCTTCCTGCAGATTGGTTTACTTGACTCGCTGCATCTTGCTTGTGAAATTGCACACGTTACGCATATGTCACGCCCGTGTTAGCTGCAGTTAACACACCACAGATTAGCCCGCTTTTTCAAGCTTTACTTCTGTTCGACAAGGTGCAACAGGGAGCTAGCTCTCGCTGTCAACCAATGAATATAGAGCCTTCAAAATTTTGATAGCACGCTGTTAAATCATCAGACGCAGATCATCATTCAAGCCGTGTTAAAGAGACTACTGTCACCATTACGAGTATCCATAAAAGTGCGATTAGGCTTATCATTAGGATTGGCTTTTTACTAACCGAAAGCTTACGTAATCTGTACCATGTACTGCTATCCCGCATCACTTCATTGAACATTCTTCGTTTCAGCAACCATTGCGACCACAAACTCCAGCAGCTCGTCTTCCGCCGCCAGCTACAGTTGGCAAGCAAAGGGAAGCTCCGCTGGTCATCCACTCGAGGGATGCCTCGCAAGACATGCTGCGGATCCTCAAAGAGGTACGGCGGCTTTCTTGCGACAGTTATATTCAAAATATGCTTCACCTAAAGGAAATTGGGGTACAGCACCATAGCTCATGACTGCCTAGAATGCCATGAAACGAAAGTACTGCCATCTACTCTTATCTCGTTTCATCTCCTGGCACTTGTACTAGCCAAATGAAGATTACTTGGTTTTTTAGGTACCAATTTTTTCGCGGCTATACGCACTTTTTTTCATGGCTTCATAGCGAGGGCAACAAATATCTGACAAACATCTTGAAAGGTAGAATAAATTGGTGATAAATTCCCTTCATTATTCTTTCGAGTGTAATGCACAACTCCGCATGCGCACTTAAGATTTACCAAGCTAGACATTTTTAATTCCTGCTTTTAGTAAACGCTAACCGAACCACACAGTATGCACGAGGGAGTGGTATAACTCACCCTATCCTAGTAGTAATATTTTATCGTCTTTTTTTTTTGCCTAGTCAAAGTTGTATGAAATAGCCTAAAAAATCTGAATAACTTCTTACATTTATCTGCTGTTTTGGTGGTGTTTCTTTGGGAAGGCTGTTACAGGAATGACCTGTGGAGCAGGTATGGTCATTAAGGGCAGTTGCGTGAATATATAACGCAGTCACACTGCTCCTGCTTGCTATTCATAAGAAACATTAAACGTGCCTGGAAACTTTCAATAATTCTTATTTCTGTGCCCGCCATTCCTAATATTTGTGTGGTGTTCACACGTGTGATCAAGGTTTACGAATGTGCCAACCAACATTCTGGTTATTCTGTTGCACCAACCAGGAGATGCCGGCGGACTGGCCTATCCACAGGCATTGCTTCACCGGCGGATGGACAGAGGCCCAGCAGTGGATGGACACCTTTCCAAACTTGTTCTTGGGCCTCACTCCCCTGGTGGGTTTCCACAGCGCTGCACCGCTTGCTGAGGTTGGCCGCCGGATCCCCCTGGACCGCCTGCTGTTGGAGACGGATGCACCCTACTTTCTCCCGAATAGCGTAAGTGAAATATTCACTTTTAACTGCAAACAGTGTTTCGCATAAAAAGCATAAGTTATGTTAGTCCTTTCAAACAATACTCCGTGTTTCTCGTAAAATAGACGAAGAATATGAGCGAAATTTGCAGGTTTATTTCAACATTGAAACAACCTAAGGAATCGTTTCCTACATTCAGGTATATAATTGAAAACTTCATCGCGTGCAAAATGGCTGCTCACGTGCTTGTCTATTTTCGTGGTACTGTCTTGTTATGTTGTCCTTTCTAATCTACTACAATGGACTTGTGGCGGGCAGCATAACTGAAAAAATAAAAAAGCCCAATATCGATTAGTATTGCATCAGGCCAGAGATTTTCTTTTTCATGTACTTAGGGTAATGCCTGGAAAATTGCAATGCGATCTTTGTGGCATTTTTGTGAAGCGTTTGAAAGCCTGCCACAGACATCTCTCACTACATGCCTGTGCAGCAGCATCTCAGTGGTTGTGCTTTGTTTATATTTGTATTGTGTAACAAAACAGTGAAGACATCATATTGCGCACTTCGTCGACTGGAATTCATATTTGCCAAGTATAGCAAATACCACTTTCTGGCTGTATACCGAAGAGGAAAAAGGGATCGAGAAAAATAATATCGAACGTCAATTCTGAAGGTCATGAGCTAAGATAATTTGTTCAAGCTACGGAAGCGAAAAAAAGGCTGCAAGAAAAAAAATTATTTTTAGTGCAGGGAAGGAAACAGCCTTCAGCCTTTAGGAGCAGCTCAGGGAGCAGGAATAATCTGGTTTTGGAGCAGTAAAAGGGAGTTTAAGAGCAACTCTGGAGGACCAAAAGTTGTGTATTGAAGCATCAAAATTTAGTTTTGAAACAGATTTGTAGGGCCACGCATCACCCTTAGAACAGCAGGTCAGGTCTAGAGATGAGCTAATACCACGTATTTACCTGTTGAATTCAATAGAGCTCTATAAAAATGAATGTAAAAAAACTTGTGTTCCGGTCGTCGACGTGCCACAACTGAATTTATACGCGCTCACCGCCCATTGCTTGGCGATGGGGTGGAATTTTTTTTATTACGATATAGGCACTCGACGAGTTTTTACCGTCGACCCATGTTGCGCGTAAATTACAAGTTGGTAGCATTCCCCGCACATCGTACGTTCTGGCCGTGCGTAAATTCTTTCGAGCTGTAGAGTAACTGTATATGATACCATAGGCAGCAGAGTTGCGCATAGGTCTGCCATTTGCTTGCCGGCACGGCAATGTTAAGCGGGAAAGCCACCCCTCTGGACTGTAGGAGCCTACACTGCTCAGCGGCTCCGTGTACTTTCTCAGTATACGCTCGTTCATAACGTGTCGCTGACGTTGGCCCATAGCTAAAAAGAAGGGGGAGGGGGCTCTTTACCGAGATTTTGGGTACGTGTATTTTACTGAAAATGGCTCATAAAAGTGAGTTTTTCATGATCTTCAGCAAGTCAGCCCCCTCCCCCGCTAAAAAAATATACTGCATATGGGCTGCTGCAATGACTCTCGCTTACAAGAAAAACACTAAAACGGACAGCAGGAAACAGCACCGCAAAACCGACACACAATCCGCACTGCTCGAGCCGAACCGCCTCGCGCTTCGCCGGGCAGACGGCTTGACAGTGCAGTGGTGGCGCTGCGGTCGCCAGCACCCGCGCAGCCGTGAAGTTGGCTTTCCCTTAAACGATTCCTTTTTGTGCACGTGAGCGCGCTAGACGATTGGTAGCGCGAGCGGCGAGTTCTGTCAGAGGCCGCTGCCTAAAGGTAGCATATACAGTAACTCTAGTGAGCTGGGGTGACGAGCGCCGCTAAGGCTGTGATTAAACCCAGGCGGCTCATCTCCCTCGCTCGTTTGGTGGACGCGATGGCATGCTACCGCGTGTTAGACACACCGACGAATGCTCACGCAGGAGAAAAAAAAAAAAACACTGCCCGCCTCGAACAAGCATGAAAAGACGCGGGGGAAGGGGGGATCCCTCAAACAGCTGCGTTAAACTCGGATTCTAAGGTCATGATTGCGACGGCTGGCAAGCGTGCTACCTCGGCGAGCTCGTAAACCGTTCTGCGTGATGCGCACTCAATGGGAAGAGATTGTGTCATAAGAGCACTTCTCCCTGGAGCGGCCGCATTTATTCTCTTACCCCAGCGTTTTGTAGAATTATGCGTTGTCGGATCCGAAAGAGTCAGCTCTCAGCCTTCGAATTGTCACGGGTCTGTGACGTTGACGAAGGCAGCAGCCGCTGCTTTCAGGGGTGAACTTTCTGTTTCGGCGAACCTGTGAGCGGGAAACAAAACGTCACTCCACAACCAATACACGCTGTACACTTATGGCAGCGTCGGTCGTCGATCTGCCGAGCGGCGAATTTCGACGGCGCTCATACACGCGCCATCGAAGGTTCCAGCGTTATCGATAGCGTCCACGTAAGTTGATGACAAACTCTAATGTACGCGTTGTCAGCGTAATCTAATCGGGCCGTTTTAAGATTATCTAGTTGGTTTTCAATCATTCGGAATTTCGAGTGCGGTTTGCGCAAGCCAGCGTTACACGCGTAATGCGGTGGTAACAAATATAGAAAAAAAAGGAGCGCATGAGGTAATACTACTACAATACAAACTGTGCAATTGAATTCATCGCTTCACCGGTGAAACTGATTTTTATTTTTCAATTTATATGGTTCGAAGGTCTCGATCGCATAGCCCGTGCCGTGCTCAGCGGTCGCTCAGCAACAGTGTGGCGAGGTTTTTCTTTTTGTTTTTCAAACACCACTGTCGTATTGCTAGTTTGACCACTGTGTATGAAAAACCATTTAGGTGTGGACACTATTACCAACGCCGCGTCCAGATAATGTCCGACACTTTCCTCCTCCAGGCCCCGATGTGGCCTGGATCATGAGCTATGGAAAACGAGCTGTGTGCGTCATTGAGTTTCCTGAAATTACTAGAGGGGACTCTGACGCTGCGATCGTTCAGCGACTATGGAAAATATGGGTATAACATGATTTTGCCTAGCATTCGTCCTTGTGGGCGGCGAATGCGTAGCTTCGTTTATTGCAGTGTTTCTTTCTGTTTCGAAGGAAAGAACAAATTGTTTCTCACTTTGTGACCCGATTTGAAGTGGTAAGCCTAAAATATTAAGATCATGAAGCGTAACTGCCGAAAGTTTGCCGATTGTTGTTTCGTGACGAAGCAGTTTCAAGTCACACAAAGCCAGAACTAATGTAAAGTACGAAGACTAGGAAATCCATGTCATACCCATAATTCCCAGGTTCACTGAAGCATCACGCGTTGCAGATCCCATTGACACTAGCGCCAGAGTTCCCTCTAGTGTGTATTTAGGAAGGTCTACAACGTGCGTATAGCGTCCGTAACGGCATTGCGCACATGACAACTCAAGGGAGCCTAAGGTCCCTAGATGGAACAAGTTGTTTCATCTAGGGACCCTAAGGGAGCTTTCATGTGCGCGCCGCACATAACTCAGCGCCGGAATTATAATCTTTTTTTTTTTTAGGGGCGAAGCTCCTTAGGGCGTGGGCTGTGCGTCCCCTGTATGTAGCCACCTCTCGTTTAGTTCTTGCAGTGTTCGCTAGATGGCGGTACCATCTCATGTGTGTAGCCACCTTTCGTTAAGTTTTTGCAGTGTTCACTAGATGGCAGTACTTGTAGATGACGATGAAAAGATGCAAGATGTTATAAACTAGACGGCGGTACTTGTAGTTGATGATGAAAGATGCGAGATGTTATAAAATAGGAGTGATGTCACATATGGCGCGTGCCATTGGTAAAAAGCAATCATTCGATTTAGTGTGGCGACGTACGCTAGGGGGAGCGTTGTAATAAAATCAAGTGGGCAAAATGTGCGGATGATTCATGGTTTACAGGTTTACACCCGGAGCTTCGCCCGCTCATCATCATTCACTTCGTGGATATGGCGGCACTTTTTTTTTTTCCTTCTCACGCATCCATTTGTGGCGTTCGCAACACGGGCGTTTCTCGGTCGTGGAAAATGCGGTATGCGTTTGTAACTCTTGTTCCAAGCGTGCACGATTTAAAAGAATCCTACGAGCTACAAAGAAACGAAAAAACGCACGTTTCCCTCGTCGCGCCGCGCTTCCCACGAAACTGCAGACGGTGCATTTAGAAAAGCCGAACATTATCTGGACGCGCTCTCCGTCATGCACGGAGGAAATTATTTTTCTTACACCGAGAGTCTGACCAACAGCTTTGCTGTTAACACTATATAGATTCGCATAATGACGTAAATATGCACACAAACGCCACTTTAACAAGATCTATGCACTTTGTTCCCGTGACTCATGAATCATGCATAAACCGATATATCGATGTGACCGAAGTGCATTTGACATAGATGCGGTTACTTTATGCAGCCAGCGCGCGTTGGTCACCCGATGATAAAACTCGACTAAATTTGGCATGACACACGCAAATTTCCGTTCAGGCGCAGCTTGGCGCAGATATACACCGTTCAGTCGAGTTTTCCAGTCTGACTGCAGCGCCAGAATACGTAGCCTAGCGGATGAAAGAAACAACCTTAAGACGGCCTCAATGAAAAGGGAACGTGACGTGCCCGTTTCGCGCCCTCCATCTGTCGGCGGATTGTGGCTGGGATACATGGGGGATGCGAGGAACCGTGTATTTTCTGCGTGCCCGTAACGTCGAATGTCAAAGACTTTGATGCGGGGCAGTGTGAGCAACGCAGCTCCATCTGGCCAGTGTGTGGTGCCTATGGCGTTGAACTTTCACCCCTGCTATAACTATTGAATAAATATTGGTGAACAGCAATTTTTACAATATTATTCCACTTCAACCACCTGCAAATGGCGCAGTCATGAAGTTTCGTCTGGAATCATGTATAGCTTACTGATGAATACCATTGAAATTCTGGAACACTGCTGTTTCTATAGGCGAGACAGGTGGCGGGACGAGTTGCTTATGTGCCTTCTTTCATGCCTCGCAGGAGTCCAACCGTCTCAAGCAGTCCCATCCAGGGATGGCCATCCACGTGGCCACGCAGCTGTCGGCGATGCGCGGCATCCCGCTGGAGGAAGTCCTGGTTGCTGTCCGCCAGAACACGAGGAGAATGTACCGCATTTAATGTGACTTTTTTACTTCGTTAATATTTTTGGCGTGCTGTTCAACCCATATGTGAAGTTGACATGCGAGCCCTTTTGGGTTCCTTAACGTGCACCTAAATCTAAATACACCGCCGTGCTTGCCTTCAGTTTCGCACCTCAAGGCTAGTGATGAATCGAACCTGTGATGTTGTGTTTTGTTCTACTGTTTCACTTTGGGATGTGGCATGCTTTGTGTAGAATAGTAATTGTAGGGGTTTAACATCCAAAACCACGGTATGATTGTGAGGCATGCCGCAATAGAGGGCTTCGTGAATTTAAGCCATCTCTTGTTCGGCATACACGGACCTGAAGCATTTTCGTGTCCACCGAAAGCAGAGCCGCCGAGGACAGGCTGCTCTCCCGCGCCCTTCGGGTCAGCACTGTAACCACTAAACAATGGTGGGAGTGGGTTCTTCTTGAAGCTACAACGCTATTGTGACGCATAGAAGATGATTTACTAGTTGGCTTCATGCAGGGGCAACATTATTGACCTCCAATCACTGGGAAAGTCTACAATATCAATGTATAATTATTTCGACAGTATACTGCAATGATGCATTTTGTTATGTACGCGATAGATCGTTTGAATGCAATATGCGATCATACCAGAGGCAATTATAGTCATCGCGTTGTATATATGCATTGTAGAGCTACAATGTGTTTCTTTACCCGTTGTGCGGGACCCGGTGCCACTCTACAATGTATTTTATGTACACTTGCTTCAATTTTCAAGTGTAACTTGCACTAAGCTCAGCCTAAGACTAATGAGCCGAAGTTTAGCACCTATGGCACCATTGTCAAAAAAGTGCGCCTACACAAATTACACGCGAATGCTTCATATAGCCAACTGCAATGTACAACTAACGACCACGTCGCCGAAAATATCCCTTGCTGGCTTCGACCCTAGCTTCTCGAAGTCAAAACAAGATGGCACTCCTTCACCAGGACGGCCGTCGCCAACCGAAGCCACGAGAAGATTCTTGTTATACGAAAGTACTGCATAAAAGGCCTACTCAGACTGTCACCACGACAACTTGCCGGCGGATGTCGACGTATTGGCGTGCAGGTGAACGAGCCATGACGTCATTCAGAAAAATTGGATTACCAACCGGGAGGTGGAAGGACACATTCGAGCGCTGCAGCTCACTCATTGTAAGAAGAATTATATTTAAAATCATGGACTGCTGAGTAGCAACAAGCACTGGTGATTATAAAGAGACATTTGGATTTTTAGAGCATTCGTCAATGCAAGGTTTTATACTGTAGCACTGTTTCACTGAGAAGTTTTGTCGTGTACGCCTTCATGTGTGCGCTTATGTATACTGCCTATAACAGCATGAAATAATTATGTGTTTTTTGTTTTCTGTCAAAACTCGGCTCTGGCCTTGTATTTGAACACCAACTTGGTTTTCACGGAGACCGAAAAGTGCGTGCTTTCGTGGTGCCATTCGGGGCACTGGCACGTCTGGCTTTGCTATGCGGAAGGCGACAGTGTCCCGTTCTTTGGCTGTGACAAGTACTTAATGTGAAAGTGCAATGTTCAATTACTTGTGCTGAGCTGCAAGTATACATGCGTAAATTTTGTACGCTTTTTGATTGTGTAAATACATGCAAATACTGTGTGTGCAAATGTGTATACTGTACTTCCTGTTCTGTGCGAACACCTTCACCTTCGCTCAACAGTTTCCTCGGTGTGTTATGAAATTTCGCAAAATTTAATAAATGTGTTACTGAAATTGATAAAGCTCTTCTTGCTTCTTTGTCTAAGTTACTATCTTTTAGTGCGCGTGGCTGCGAGAGAGATGCGTTTAATCCGTGCCACTTTTAATGCGATAGCATTGATGAGCTCGTTTCGTACAAAATCCGGCATCATTTTTTTTTTTGAGCGAAAAATCATCTTATGAGTGACCGAAACTGAGAAGGATACAAATAAAATAAGTAATACTGGAGCTGAGTGGAGACTGAACTAGGATTGTTTGGGTATCAGTGGGGATCGAACCGGGGTCGTTTGCGTTGCAAGCGGATGTTCTACCACACGGTCACGCCTCGTTTTTTTTTCTTTCTTTAATATTGGCCACGCCTCGAAAAACAGTGCTTCTGAAAACAGTGAAAAGAACTTCCTCTGCTTGGAAATGCAATTGAAGTAGCTCTCATGCTTCACAAACACACGCGTTCTGTATACATGCTTCACAATGCGACACGAAATATTGCAGTAATAATGCGTGGTACAAGCGTCTATTGCCCACGGGCGTCAGAATATGTGATTATAATATTGGCTCCCTGGTTGAAAGCTGGTACCCCCTACAAAAGGCACTATAGCTACTGCACCTATTATCTTAAGACCACGTAGTGGATGCATAGTGAATTCAGAAAGGTTTCACGCACTAAGTGTTTAAAGTACGCACTAGGAAAAGAATGACCCTAACGTGTTAAACTCGTAATGGCGAAGTTTTAGGGTTCCCTAATTTTTTTTGTGACTGTGTAAACAAAACATTTTTCAATAATTTATCATTCTTACCGGTGCATACATGTCTTAGATGACCATTTTTTGACACTTGCGTAACGATGCCCACAGCAACATGAGTATCAGGAACACCTGATGCGGAGGCTTATATGTAACGTTTATGTTCTCAAGGAGGAATGTAACGTTATATATCATCTCTCGGATATGTAATGCTTGCGCCTCCTGGTTGATTCCACAAAAGTAAAAGTCTGTGGATGGCGCTCAACTACAAAGACGTTAACCTGACGTGACGGCTGTATCATAGGAGTACGTAAGTATTGTTTATAAAATTGTACAACCCGCACTGCACACAATCACGTTTTACCAACATCAATTACGCATCAATAGTGTATTTTTCCAGAGTGTGTTCGAACCTGTCATGGCTATATTGTAGAATACTTGATTACTATGCAGAATGCATGGGTTCAGTTACAGCTGTGGTCCTGATATTTATTTATTATTATTTATATGCATTCGTCGGGTCAACGCTGCCGATGTCAGCTTTTTAAAGCTCTGGCGTTAAAATGAGCAAGATGTGTTCTCGTGTTCTCTCTATTTCTACACTATCTGTCAATCACTTGTGGCACATATATCCACATAGATCTGGCCAGTGTGTCAGAACTGACCGAAAACAAATGAGTGATGAACTTCATTTAAAGTCCGGCAGTTTTAATCGGGAGAGGCAGGCGGGAAACTCTTGTCCTTTCCCACCCTCCATCGATGAAGATGGCGGTGAGTCATGTCACTCGTTAAGTCCTTCGACCGGGGCGGCATCTTCGGCTTACCAGATGGCCCTGGTCGGCCAGCTCGTCGCTGGTGAGTGCCGCCTCTATGCGACAGCGAAGCTGACGCAGGTGATTCGCAGCAGTGACCGCTGCCGCGGCGGTGGCCGACCCCTACACCTCTGCCGAGCTCGCGCGGTTGCAGCAGCAACAATTCGACTCGGAGTTCGTCCCTGCCGAAACATGCGTCGCGAAGTGAGCGGTGGCAGTGACACACTCTCAAAGGATGTGCTGCAGTGTGGCCCTTTCCCCACACGCTTTACACGCGTCCGTCGAGTATAGGCTTGGATAACACAGGCGTAGGATCGCCCGGCTGGCGTGCGTATTAGATGCGAAGCAGCTCTTTGTCAAGCCTGTGTAACGCTGTTCCTCCGTCTACACCGCTCTCCTCATGGCCCTCACGCACCATCCTGACGGACTCGCGCTCGGCCTGTTCTCAGTACCTTCAGGGTTCCATTGCCCCGCTGGCGGCTAGCCTACTACAGGCAGCCTCTTGGCGCTTTAACCCTCATCCCATTCGTATAGTCTGGACCCCAGGCCACTCGGGCCTGCCCGGCAACGAGGCGGCAAATGCCGCTGCCCGCGCTTCTCCTGTCCGGGCCGTTGCCCCTCCATGTCCCGAGACGGAATCTGGCAATACCAACCTGACGCGCTTTCGCGAAATTTTGGCTTATTACCGGGCTTCGCGCCGCCTCTACCCGGACCCCGCACGCAGTTTGGAGAAAGCGGACGAACGACTCCTACGCCGCCTGCAGACGAACACCTTTATCTGTCCGGCGGTCGCCAGTCATTTTTTGCCGGAAATCAATGGCACCTGCTCGACCTGTCATGTCCTCGCCGACACATATCACATCGTAGCATCGTACCCAGTTAATCCCGTCCCTTTCTCATCCCCTTTTCCTATCCCAACTAGAGAGGCTTGGGAGGAGCACCTGCTCGGCTGCTCTACCTTGGCTGCACAACGCTCCTTGGTGGAGCGCGCACGGGCAGCTTCCAGCTCCACTGGCGTCCCGGAATAGGGTCTTGCCACTCTAGCACGCCGATGGGCCACGTCGGCACTCTCTAGTAGACTTTTTCTGAAATAAATGTTTTTTACCACCACCATCCTCATGGCAAGTTTTGGAGCGGTGCCAAGTAGGTCACGCTCTCCTAGCAGTTCGTGGTGACGTCTCTATTCCTCGCCTTCCGCGCGCTTGCCGCGTGTGAGCTCACTCTCGCTTCACCTTCTCCACAATTCGCAACGCTCGAGCTCACTTCTCACGTGGGCATCATCTCACCAGCACCACCTCTCTCCATCTGTCGGCGAGAAGAAGCCGCGAGCCGGGGGGAGCGCGTGCCGCCAGAATCTCGCGGAGTTGGCAATGTGGACAGCGCGCCGCTGCTTGCCGAGCGATCGCCTTAGAGTACCATAGTAAAGATGTTACTCTATGGGATCGCGATGACGGGCGGGATGGCATCGTGACATGCTTCCCGCTAGTGTGCGCGTACGTTTCCCCGATGTCGCCGGCGTTGCGATGGTTAGCGAAGCCGATCGCGTTCGCGAATGGGAACGTCAACACCGACGAGGCACGAGCCAGGGAAGCCGAACGCAAGCGTCTTCGACGCATCCCACCTGCCGTTAGTGTTTCAAACAAACGTTTAGAGGAGTAAATGCTACACCGGGTTTCGCTTCAAGTCGTTTTTCCAGCACACGCGTTGACACCCGATTCAACCGGGTCAACGCCATGCGCACCACTGCTGCTTCACATGCCATCAGGGTTCATTCTTGGGCATCCTGTCAGGTTCAAACCTAAGGTATTCGGCTACTGACCCGCAAGACGCGGGTTCGAATCCCGGCTGCGGCGGCTGCATTTCCGATGGAGGCGGAAATGTTGTAGGCCCGTGTGCTCAGATTTGGGTGCACGTTAAAGAACCCCAGGTGGTCAAAATTTCCGGAGCCCTCCACTACGGCGTCTCTCATAATCACATGGTGGTTTTGGGACGTTAAACCCCACAAATCAATCAATCTGCCAGGTTCAAACAGTTTTTGTTTGTAATAATCGCAGAGTCATGACTGTCTTTTGTTTTATTTGTTGTGTGGTGATGCAATTTGCGTCTGTTTAGCCTGTAATGTTGTTTAATGTCGTTGAATGTGATCAGGCAATCATCCCACGACCATTCCAGTTGCTGTCGTGTTAATAATGTCTCGGAGACAGTGGCAGCCACCGAATCGGCCGCGGCTCGGTAAGTGAGACCTCCAGCCGTGGTGTGGCCTGGTTGGCTGCGAGCGGGACGCTGCATTGTGTGAGCGGAGTCCACGGGAGGTAGGCCATCGCATTTTCAGTTTCGAAAAGCGAGGACGTCGACGTCGAGGCTATCGCTTCCGGAAGGTCACCGCTGTCCTTGCTGCGATAACAGAATTGAAATGTCCGGGCCGCCTGCCGCAAGATGCGGCCGCGCACGCAAAAAAAGTATACTTACCTTAACAAAAGGCAACCGAAACTTTATATGTTATTTCGTGTCGGAGTCGAACCATTTTTTTTTTTCACTGTATCATGGTTCATGTGAAAAGTTGGCAACCTGGGACATCGATAATCATGCAACGTGAGCAATAATGTATATCTGAGAAGATACTAGGGCGCATTTCCGACAGGAATGCTAATGTACAGATGTGTTGAAATTGTGCGAAAAACAAGAACAGTGGCAACCAAAAGTGTTTATTGTTTGTAATAAAGCAAGTAGTATTTTATGTGCCTGTCACGCGTGCCAGCATATACAGAGGACATTCTCGGTGCTGAAATCTGTTTTATCAGAACAGTGATCTGTCATACCCAAGACTACACTGTGACGACAGGCTGCCTCTTCGAGCAGGTAGGCGAGCAACTGAAAGGACCAGGACAGTAAAAACACGCATACAACAACAGGTAGCGCTGACTGCCAACTCAAACCATTGTCAATATGATGAGCAGAAAAAAAATTTGCAGATCCCACGTACAGTGGGAACCGATGATATGCGAAGCACGAATGAGAAATGTTGATCTGTCCCTTTAAAATCAGAGAACGTTATGGGGTGGAGGTAAATGATGCCGTACATGACTTCCGTGTCATGATTATCATGCTTCGATGTGTCGCTTGCCTTCGTCATCTATTGACTTCACGTGTTACCAAATTTAGTATATGTGGAGCAAGAGCAACATTCGCTAGCACGCTATGAGTGTGGTATGTTGTCATGTTCTTACATGACACGCGTGTCAGGATTATCATGTTTGCACCAGTCACATATTTCGTCATCCATTCACGTCACGTAACACCAAATGCGGTATATGTGAAGCTAGCAAAACGGCCGCGAGCGCATCATGAAGGGCCCAATATACTCAAATGTAGCATTGACGCTCGTACACGCTGGGCACAGCGAGGCTTGATTGATATGTGGGGTTTAACGTCCCAGAACCACTATATGATTATGAGAGACGCCGTAGTGGAGGGCTCCGGAAATTTAGACCACCTGGGGTTCTTTAACGTGCACCAAAACCTGAGCACACGGGCCTACAACATTTCCGCCTCCATCGGAAGTGCAGCCGCCGCAGCCGGGATTCGAACCCGCGCCCTGCGGGTCAGCAGCCGAGTACCTTAGCCACTAGACCACCGCGGCGGGGCGGGCGCAGCGAGGCTGCGTTAGCAAAACGCGACCACTATATACACCTACACCCCTGGACCGTTGCTTCACAACGATTCTAAAGTACTACAGGAAAATAGGCAGCTGTATACACGTCCTCATAGCAAGCTCAGTGCTGCGGAGGCAACAGCGCTAAGAAGAATACAGACTAATACTTACACAAATCAGCCCACTCTTCACCTGATCTACCCCACGGCGTATATGCCCGAGGCGTGGAGCCACCCCAACACTCTCACATCATGTGTGAGTGTGCAGAGCACGACGAAGAACATGACTCAAATGGCACATGTGAAGAATGGGAGGCGCTGCTGTCTAGCCCAGCCATGGTGGATCAGCTGCGACTGATCCACAGAGCTGAACGGATGGCTTGCGCCAGTGGGGCCCTGGAATAGGGGCACCGCCCTGCCAGACAGACTTCGCTCTTCACCCTGTATATTTCTCGGTTCACTGGAGTTCTAGCCTGTCTGGATTGTGCACATAATAAAGTTCTCTACTACTACGACTACTATACACCAGAACACAGTGAGTTCCATGCTTGCTGCCCTATTGAAAAGCGTGTGGCGCCGTCTGTTGCAAGTGCGGCGAAGCAACACTCTCAACTGCCAGGCGAGCAGATGCTCTGCATATCAAACGCGAAACTTCACAACTTGAGTCCGGCTGTAAGCATGTTTCGCGCTGTTCCTGTGCTGGAATTTTACGCTGATTTTGTGTGAAACATCGAGGAGACCTTCCTCGACAGTCCGGAATGTGTGCAGCACGTGCATTGCAGACTACGGAAGCAGCTTCATCAGGTATACGTACTATTCCGATTGAAAGAAACGCGAACAGCGGAAAGCGTTGCTTTCGACATAGTCGAACTGCTGCGTGCCTTGGCTGTGACAAGGCAGAATTTGTGCTGTAAGCCGGCGTCAACGTAGTGCTGGAATGTGGTTCAAACTTACGCTCATGCACCGTATGTGTATCAATCGCCAGCCTTGCCGGGCACTCGGAACACACACGCGCTGCAAAAGTGCCAGCCAGAACAAGATTTTAAAATGCTGTGGTGACGCCGAGCGAATGCTCGTTTAGATTCGCCTAATGACAGTGAAGGCATGTTGCACTTCGACCGAGTCGAAAGTCATGCTTTCCGCGCCGTTCACGCATCGCGATAGTAGGCCGTTGCAGTTGTAACGCGCGGTGCGTGCATCCACGCGTGATTCATCCACGCGTGAAAAACAAGCGCGGTGCGTGCATCCACGCCTGAGTCGTAATACGTATATCCTATAATTGACATGCGGCCTGCGAAAGATTACGGCAATAGTTTCGTGCCTCATACTACAGGAATACTGCCCGCAAATCGCTGCTGTAAAGTGAAACAGCTGGAGTCCCGCTTGAATAAAGGCAATAAATATACTTACTTGTACACTTCACTGGGCTCGTTGTTTTTCCTGCTGATTGCGAATATATCGCAAGGTGGCGGAGCTCGGCGTTTTTTGTTGTGGACGGAAATTTGTGCAATCGCAAAACACCGCATGCCGGCACGATTTCCGCGATGCGCTGTGAACTTCACAGGCAGTGCTCAGCAATCTCTTTTTTTATTATTTTTGCGCTGGCTGTTGTCGCATCAGATGACCGCGCAGAGGTGCCCGAATGACATTCTATAAGTGATCGCGGCGTGAACAGGTGCTTTTAAATGCGAAGCATTCCTTAGCGAACTTCGTCCACTTTGAGCGTATCTATCTATCTATCTATCTATCTATCTATCTATCTATCTATCTATCTATCTATCTATCTATCTATCTATCTATCTATCTATCTATCTATCTATCTATCTATCTATCTATCTATCTATCTATCTATCTATCTATCTATCTATCTATCTATCTATCTATACATACATACACACATATCTATCTATCTATCTGTCTATCTATCTGTCTATCTATCTATCTATCTATTTATCTATCTATCTATCTATCTAGCCACCTACGACTTTTAGCTCTCATGGCCGTTTCAATTATAGTATCGATACCAAACTTGTATGGTATAACATGACTGTATGAAGAACATAGTTGCCTAGTCATAACATGAAAATCATACCATGTATGTCATCAATGTCGTGATTTACATTTCTTGGTCTAGTAGCTCTTGCGGTGGTTTCGTTCACATGGCATGTTGAAAACTGGTATGGTATGACATGATTGCATGGCGAACAAAAGCGACAAACCCTAACATGAAAATCATTAAATGTGCGTCATGTAACAACACGACGACATACCACGCTCATGATGCGCTCGCGGTCGTTTCGCTGGACTCACATATACCAAATTTGGTATTACGGTGCGTGAATGTATGACGAAGGTATGCGACTGGTGAAAACATGATAATCATGAGATGCATGCCATGTAACAACATGACTACAAGCTACGCTCATGATGCGCTAGCGGCCGTTTCGATAGCTTCACATGTGCCACATTAGGTATTGCGTGACGTCAATGGATAACGAAGGTGTGTGACTGGTGTAATCATGAGATGCGTGTCATGTGAGAACATGAGTACATGCCACTGTCAAGGCGCCAATACCTTTCGACGTGACGCGGTGCGCGTACTCGCCGGCGTTCACTTCGTCGCGTCACGCCAGCGTTGCCATGCCAGGCGCCGGTCCTGCCTTATACTCGCAGGCGCGCGCCGCACTGCGTTGCTTTGTCGCATGCGCGTTTCGGTGCGTCCGGCGTCCCTCCATCACGAAAACAGGGAGACGCAGTGCTGGCTGGGTAATGCATCGGCGTGAAATGCAGCATGCCGAATTTCGCGCCGGTTGCCGTCGGGCCGTGCCGACGGAGGCTGGTCGCGTCTGGCGTCAGATTATAGACTGCTCGCGGTTTGCCTAACGTTGTGTCACTGTGCCCAGCATTCGCGCGTGTCAACGTTACGTTGGGGGGGGGGGGGGGGGCGCTGCTGGCGCTCGATGGTGACGGACGCATTCCACATCGCCTCCGTAGGTTTTCTGCAATTTCTGCGGACATCCACCTTGGTACCCCTGAAACTTGGGTTTCTCGTCACCGCCAAGTACTCCGCTTCGCCTAGACAACACCTTCGTCCAGGTGGGTCCAGTTTTGACCACTTGAGGGACGTCCTTCACTCCCGGCTACAACGCCGCCTCGCTAAGGGCTCTCAGCCCGGCGATGGCGGCCGCTAACGTGGTTACTGGCTATGATCTTAATTTCTACAATATTTTTTCCACTTCAACCACCTGGAAATGGCGCCGTCATAAAACTTGGTCAGATCTTATGTATAGCTTACGGATGAATACTATTTCTATTGTGGAACAACGCTGTTTCCTATAGGCAAATAACGCCAGGTGGTGGGGCGAGTTGCTTATGTGCCTTCATTCATGACTCGCAGGAGTCCGACCGTCTCCAGAAGTCCCATCCAGGGATGGCCATCCACGTGGCCACGAAAGTTTCGGCCATGCGAGGCATCCCGCTGGAGGAAGTCCTCGTTGCTGTCCGCCAGAACACGAGGAGAATGTACCGCATTTAATGAGGCTTTGTTATGATTTTTCGCGTGCTGTTCCACCCACATGTGAAGTTGACAGCTGAGCCCTTCACGGTTCCTTAACGTGCACCTAAATATAGGTGCATCGTCGTGCTTGCCTTCAGTTTTGCACCTGAAGGCTACTGATGAATCAAGCCGGTGACCTTGTGTTTTGTTCTAGTCACTCACTTTGGAATGTGGCATGCTTTCTATAGAATAGTAACTGTAGGGGTTTAACATTCCAAAACCACGATATGATTGTGAGGCATGCCGAAATGGAGGGCTTGGTTAATCTCAGCCATCTCTGGTTCTGCATACACGGGCCGGAAGCCTCTCGTCTGCATCGAAAGCAGAACCCCTGAGGCCGGGCTCTCTCCCGCGCCCTTCGGGTCAGCACTGTAACCACTAAACAATGGCGGCAGTTGGATCTTCTTGAAGCTACAACGCTAATATGACGCATAGAAGATGGTTTACTAGATGGCTTGCATGCAGGGGCAACATTATTGACCTCCAACCACTGGGAAATTCTACAATATCAATGTATAATTATTTCGACAGTATACTGCAATGGAGCATTTTGTAGTATGTACGCGATAGATCGTTTGAATGCAATGTGCGATCATACGAGAGACAATTATAGTCATCGCGTTGTATATATACATTGTTGAGCTACAATGTGTTTTTTTTACAAGTTGTGCGGGACCCGGTGCCACTCTATAATGTATTTTAAGTACACTTGCTTCGATTTTTAACTGTACCTTGCACTAAGCTCAGCTTCAGACTAAGGAGTCGAAGCCTATAGCATTTCTGGTACCATTGTCACAAAGGTGCGGCTACACAAATTACGCGCGAATGCTTCATGTAGCCAACTTCAATGTACCACTAGCAGCCACCTAGCTGAGGATATCCTTTGCCGGCTTCAAACCAAGCTTTTCAATGTCAAAAAAAGATGGCACTGCATCACCACGATGGCCGCTGCCAACTGAAGCCACGAGAAGATTCTAGTTATTCGAAATTACTGCATGAAATACCAACTCGGACGTTGAGCTCGAGAACTTGCCGGTGCATTTCGATTTATTGGTGTGCAGGTGAACGAGCTATGACGCCATACAGAAAAATAAGATTACCAACCGGGAGGTGGAAGGACATTTAGGCGCTGCAGCTCACTCTTTCTAAGGAGAATTTTATTTAAAACCATGGACTGCTGAGTAGCAACAAGCACTGGTGGTTATAAAGAGATATTTGGGCTTTAGGAACATCCCCTAATGCAAAGTTTTATACTGTAGCACTGTTTCACTGAGAAGTTTTATTGGGTACGCCTTCAGGTGTGCCCTTATGTATACTGCCTGTAACAGCATGAAATATTTATGTGTTTCTTGTGTTTTCTGTCAAAACTCGGCTCTGGCCTTGTATTTGTACGCCAACTGGCTTTGAACGGAGATAGAAAAGTGCGTGCACTTGTGGTGCCATTCGGGGCCCTGGCACGTCTGGCTTTGCTATGCGGAAGTGATATGCCCGGAGAGCGGTTGAAGCTGCCACCCAGGATCCGGCAAAGGACGACTCTTACAACGCGTCTCACGAACAAGTAGAAGATGCGTTTAATTTACATATTTGTGAGAGAAGTAAATTGCAACGAGAGCGTACAGACGCGCCTTTCCATCACAAAAGCCCAGAGCGCACTCGAGACGAGCGGGCCAGCGAAGTCCAGAGAGAGAGAGAGCTCCGACCGCTCACGCGACGCGCTTTTTATACCCCTCGTCCGTGCGCGTGCATCTTCTCAAACGCAGGCTGTGTGTCCCAGCGACGCTGATGTGCGTTTCCTGCGGCGAAACAGACGCCTCCCGCGTTCCTGCAGGACGCGGACAGCGTTTGACCGTTACGCCGATGAGCGTCCCTTGCAAGCCACCTCCTTGCTGTGCCGGTCATAACAGAAGCAACAGTATCCCGCTCTCAGGGTCTGAAAAATACTTGATGTGAAAACGCAATGTTTCATTACTTGTGCTGAGCTGCAAGTCGATGCATAAATTTTGTACGCTTTTTCATTGTATACATATATGTGGATGTTGTATGTGCAACTGTCTATGCTATACTTCCTGCTCTGTGCGAACATGTTCGCCTTCGCTCAACAGTTTAGTTGGTGTGTTATGAAATTCAGCAAAATTTAATAAATGTGTTACTAAAATCGTGAATGCTCTTGTTGCTTCTTTGTCTCAGTTACTTTCTTTTGGTGCTCGTGGTTGTGAAAGAGGCGCCTTGACCGTGCAATTTTTAACGCGATAGCGTTAGGAGCTCGTTTTCAGAAAATCCGGCGTCGGTGTTTTTGGTTTAGAGCACAAAAATCATCATCTTATGAGTGACCGAGAAATCAAGAACCACGCAAATAAAATAAAGAAAAAATTCTGTGGCTAAGCGGGGATCGAACCGGGGTCGTCTGCGTGGCAAGCGGATGATATACTACACGGGCACGCCTGTTTTTTTTTTCCTTTAATGACGGCCACGTCTAAAAAAAACAGTGCTTGTGGAAACGGTGCTGCTTGGAAATGCAGTGAAAGTAGCTTTCATGCTTCACAAACACACGCGTCCTGGATACATGCTTCACAATGCAACACGAAAGCTTACAATAACAATGCGTGGTAAGAGCGTGCATAGTCCACGGGCGTCAGAGTATTTGATTATGATGATGGCTCCGTGGTTTAAAGCTGGTATCTCACTACAAAAGGCACTTACCACTGCACCTATTATCTTAAGTGTTTAAAGTACGCACTATTAAAAGAATGTCGCTAACGCGTTAAACTCGTAATGGCGAAGTTTTAGGGTTCCCTAATTTTCTTTGTGACTGTATAAACAAAACATTATTCATTATTTAGCATTCTTACCTGTGCATATATGTCTTATACAACCTTTTTTTAACTCTTGCGTAACGATGCCCACAGCAACATGAGTATTAGCAACATGAGAAGCGGCAAGCTTATATGTAACGTTTATGTTCTCAAGGAGGAATGAAACGTTACCCATCATCTCTAGGATATGTAATGCTTGCGCCTCCTGGTTGATTCCACATAAATAAAAGTCTGTGTATGGCGCTTAACTTTGAAGACGTTATCCTGACAGGACGGCTGTATCATGGGAGTTCGTAAGTATTGCTTATAAAATTGTACAACCTGCACTGCACGCAATTGAGGTTTAATTAACATCAATTACTCATCAATAGTGTATTTTTGCAGAGTGTGTCCAGACCTGGTATATCAATGTTCCAGAATATTTCATTTTCATGCAGAATGCTTTGGTTCGGCTACAGCTGGGGTCCTGATATTAATTTATTCTTTGCATTCGGCGGGTCAACGCTGCCGATGTCAGCTTTTAATGTTCTAGAGTTGATATTTGCAATGCCTGTTCTCGCCATACCTAGGTAGAAAAAGTGTCAATCCGTTGTGGCACCTGTGGCCAGTGTGTCAGAACTGACAGAAAACGAAATAGAAGTTTACCTAACGAAAACTTAACCGAAACTTCGTATATGATACTTCGTTCTGGAGTCAAAGCAATGTCTTTCAATTGTATTGCGGTTCACGTAAGAACATAGCTATCCACAATATCCAAGGTCAAGCAACGTGAGCAGTAACGTATATCTGAGCAGACAGTACAAGGACGTATTTCACGCAGGAATTCTGAAGTAAAGATGCTCTGAAATTGCGTTAAAAACAAGAAAATTAGCAAACAGAGATGCTTATATTAACGCAAGTGGTTTTCTGTGAGACTGTCACGCGTGCCAACGTATACAGAGAACATTCTCGGAACTGAAGTTCGTTTTATAAGAACCGCGCTCTCTTTTACCCGAGGCTACACTCTGACGACAGGCGTCCTCTTCGAGCAGGTAGGCGAAAGAACAGAAAGGACAAGGACAATAAAAACTCGCATGCATCAACACATAGAGTGGACTGCCAACTGAAGTCATTGTCAATATGATGAAAAGGAAAGAAAAAACGAAATGGAAGATATATGGACACAGATGCAAGGATCAGTTAAGTGCTTGATAGCAGTAGCTAACGTGATTTGCCTGTAGAAAGATCCACAATTTCTTTGTCGGATATGAAAATGAAGGATTCACCACACATGAATCTATCTTGAGACCCTGCAATCCTGTGGGTATCGTTTATTTCAATCGTCAGTTGGTTCCGGTCAGTAGCTAAGACGTCACATTTACTGAATTCCGGACTGCAGCCCCACTGTTTGCCGTGAATTCCAAGATGGCTGCTGATGGCTCTTGTTTCGTTGTACCAGCGTTGGCGAAGCATCTCATTCAAACAGCGGCCAGTATGGTCCACGCAATCTTTACCACATGTGAAAGGCATTCTGTAAACAACAATTGCAACACACTTAACAGTGACTTAAGTCTCTTTTTTTTTATTGAGCGCTGACATATGTGTGGTTGTTTACCTTACTACACATCTTGGACGGGTTACTAGGTGCGTTTGAAGCAGATGGGCTTTAAGACACTTTTTGGGGTTTTTTGCGTGTGTGAAGTAGCGTTGCTGGACTTAATCTCTTTCGATATCTTTCGAGCTATGGACACATCAACGATGTGTGGATTACCAGTCTTATTCATTCTTCACACCATTCCTTAAGTTTTAAAATAATATTTTTGCTATGATTACATTACTTCTTAAGCACATTTAACATACACAATTTTGTCATTTTTCTATTCACCAACATCAAATGCGTACAGTAGTAGAACAGGATATGTATTTGAACCCTGGTTCATTCTGCGAACACAGGCCTTTCACATTCCATTGTATGCATAGGTGAAGAAAGAAAATTGAATTGTCATAAAGATATTTGCAAGGCCGGTCCAGTTGCTACGCCCATGAACTAAACATTTCCAACACATGTCTAGCAGAAGCTTCGAAATAAGCAGGTTCACAATATTAAGAAGTGGTAATATCGTTAATGAACGGATAAATTTTTCAGACAGAACAATCTGAGACAACTGAAAAATTTTTTCCGACCTACAATTGTCAGCAAGATGTCATATGAGAGGCGGCGCCATACATGAACCAATAGTACTGCCTTTCTACATGGGCTATGTGGAATTCTTTATTTATGGAAGAAATACGAAAACTTAGTTACTTGCTTTGCGCTGATTTGTAGAAAATTGATTGATATGTGGCGTTCAACGTCCCAAAACCATATGATTTTCAGAGGCGCTGTCGTGGAGGACTCCGGAAATATAGATCACCCTTGGATTCTTCAACGTGCACGCAAATTCGAGCACACTTGCCTCCAGCCTTTTCGCCTCCATCGAAAATGCAGCCCCCCAAGCCGGAATTCGATCCCACGCCCTGCCGGTTAGCAGCCGAGTACCTTAGCAACTAGACCACCGCGGTGGGGCTGATTTGTAGAAAATCATCGTACAGTTATTTCGAATCCTTTTAAAAGAGCCCTAAAACAATTTTCTAGTAACCATGCAATGATTTCATTGGAAGAGTTTATTCCTTACGAATTCAACGCCGCAATTTTCAAGAATCGGTCCAGTGTGAGTGGAGTTACGAAGATTTATTGCATGCCTCAAATGCATTCTATCTTCTCTCGTCGCGACGAAAGCGCTGGAAGCTAAGCAGGGAGGGATGGCAGGGCAAAGAAACTACGCTACCCACGCCTCGAGACCTTCAGCGTGTTTTTTTTCTTTTTTCTTTGAATGCGTGGCTTGATCAGTGTGATCGCACGCGCACGCGTGGACAAGTCACCTCCTGCGGCGATATCTGTAACGACCGAGTGCGCCATGCTCAAATCAGCCAATGGCTGATAGATGGGCTTCCTACGAAGAATTTCCGAGTGTCTTCTATCATCTGTCAAGAGAAAAAAAGCTATTTTAGCTAACTTTCATAATGTATTGATAATTCCAGGCCGCGTGCGGCGCTATTATATTTGACTCGTGTGTTATTGAAAGCCTCTACTACAAATCAGCAGCATCTTCTGACCATGTTTAAAAATTGTTGCAGCCCCCCTTCAGGGAAGTGCTTTATCCCTGTCCTACTTTCTGACGAGTGGCGCAAGTAACTACACAGAAAATTCAATATCCTTCTCATTATTTCGTATTACCTTGTAGAAATATAAAAATGTTACAAACCGTTAAGGAGCATGTTGGCTTTTCATTCTGGAACTGAAATGAAAAATAAATTTGCAGTTAAACAACAGCATAAAACCAAAACGAAGTACTACGAGTTCCTACACCACGCTTGTGGCACACAAACTGAGATGTGGTACATGGGTATATTTCATACTTGCCTGGCGGAATGGGTTTGACGACGTCATTTTTCACGTCATAGCAAGCGAGTTATATTCGTCCAACCATGTTACCCTCCTATACGCATATCGGTTTTCGGACGTTAAACCCGACATATCAATCAATCAATCAATCAATTCAATACAAATTTTCGTCTTACCCAAAACTATGGCTGTGATGACAGAGAAAGAAAAAGTTAAAAGAAGACAATCCGCAAAATCTGGCCTAAGGAAGTACGTCACGACTACGTAACAAACTAGTGCTCTCACCAAATGCCAGAGCACGCAAGTGCAAAAACAAAAATCATGGCATATCCATGGAGTGAATGAAGATGTGTGGGGCGAAAATTCGAAGGGTATTATAGGTAAATCGTGAATCATCCGCTGGCCACGTCTGTCTGTCTGTCTGTCTGTCTGTCTGTCTTTCTGTCTGTCCGTCCGTCCGTCCGTCCGTCCGTCCGTCCGCCAATGACATTAACATTCACCTTTATTTGGGTGCTTCTGCCCACATATGCTAATAAACACTGCGTATTTTGCACGCATAATTGGAAGGTGCGTTTGCGCCTCACGCGGGAAATACTGAGGACGATTAAGGTTTTATCTCGTGGCAACCGCGCGCGGCGGCTGTCTGGAGATAACGTCAATGAACACGAACACCTTTACAGAGCGCCACAAAGGGCGCAGTTGCGATGCGCGGTACGATTCAAGAACGGCTGGCTGCGCGCTGCGTAGGGGGACTCGGACTGTGGCTGCTCTGATGCTGGGACGCTGCCGCCATGCCGGTCATGTTCCAGTGGTTGTTACGGCTGACGCTGGCACGGACTTTCGACGTGAGTGAACAGCTCGACGGCGTTCAATTGTTGTTATTCGAGGCCTCTGTCCCCTTTGCTTTGTCTACAAACGGGACTCGGCAAGCCCTATAACCATAGCGGGGACCCAACCTGGTTCTTGCTTACGCCCGTAGTAATTGCACGCGAGACGTCAGCCATGTCTTCAGTTTTGAATATCGAGTTCATGCGTATCTTTTTTTAATGTTTGGTGCATGTGTGGTTTTGTTGCCCTACGCGTCGGCGTGTTGGTTCTTTCATCGCTCAGACTGAAAAAAATGCAGCTTCGTTTTGGAGAGGAGTAACCCACTGCACAATGTTTAACTCCATATGGCTGACGAGGTGCGGGCTCATCAGTCACACGCACGCACTGTGCTGTGTCGGTGAGATGTAAAATGCGGGCACTGACCACATCGACCACCATAAAGGCCGTGCAGTCGCCGGCCAGAGTTCCGACTTGTATGCCAGGTACTGTCGGTGCGTGGAGCCAGCTACTCTGTTTTTGCACAAGTGTAGTCATTGCAGAAACAAAAAAATTGACACAAAAGGCAATACAAAGGCACGGAGTACAATACTCAAGTATTAATTTCAAGTTCTGAATTCAACACAAAAACTGTCGACTCTGCACGAAAGTTGAAAGAACTAATCGCAGAATTAGAACTAACAGACAGTGATGCCAAAAGAAATATAGGGGTTGTAATTAGCAGTAATTGAATTGAATTGGATTGTTTATTTTCAAAAAAGTACATGTCGAGGGACGGTACTGCTAAAGGCAGATTTAACTGCCTGACAATGACCTTACCACACAAGCACTGTCCAACAGGGTTGTGACTAGCATTAGAAATAATACATACGGATGTCGAAGTTCAGCACGGAAATAAAGAAAAAGAAACATGACACAGTGCTATTTGCAAGGGATGGCGACATACATACAGGAATAGCACAATTTAGTTTTTTTTTACACTACCCAATTGTAATGTAAATGTGGAAAAAAAGTAACGGAAGGATAACTTCGGATAACATGGCCTTTACTTTTCTTGGCGAATTTGTTCGTTAGTTTTCGTAAATATTGTGTCCTAAAGAAGACCCTAAATTTACATTTTCTTACATTCGTAGCAAGGGTCTTGTGGCAAACTTGATGCCTTGAGGTGGCATGCGTCGTGTTATTCGTGAGCTGCCTTCTCGTAATAAGATCACGTACTACGCCACGTCAAACAAGCTAAAAAGTCTTCCGCACTAATCATAAGGGCAACAGGTGGTGCTGACGGACGCTCACACGTTTAAATGAAGATTTATACCCTCTAAAGTGGACGGGGTAGTGATCGCCATCATAGCGCAGTGTTCATGTCGGACGCGTTGTTCGAATGTTGTAGGATTGGATTCTGCCGGTGGCAAGTTATTTTTTCGTCCACTTTCTTTCGTCACTTCGGCAACGCCCACTTGCCGAGAAAGATGGGGAGACCAAGCGAAGAGCCAAAATCAACCGAAGCGGTTCGATTGGTAGCCTGTAACATTTTTATTGCAGTACTTACTCTCGACATCATCGTAGCAGCATGTTCACAACGTACAAATGTGCAGTTATCGCTTGATCACGACTTTGGGAAAGGGGAAGCGCTTATAGTTTAGCCCTTTGGGCAGCGCCAATTTAGTGCAGATAAGTCCTATTGGTTTACTTGAAGTGTACCTCTTTTGTGACCGGACATTCTGGAATTTTGTTCTTGCATTCTTAGTCCTCGCATCACTTCAACATGAACAATTGTCCGTTGCAGCAACGAGTGCGACCACCTGTCGCAGCAATGAGCTTTCAGGCAGCAGGCAAGCTTTGGTCGCATGGGCAAGCACCCCTCGTAAACAATTGGAGGGATGCATCGCTGGAAACTGCGAATCCTGAAGGAGGTACGATGGCTTTCTTTAGGCACTACTAATTCAAAACATGCTTCATCGCGAGTCCCTTCAGGTCTCATTAACACATTCTGTACGCAATTTGTTATCACCTGTTGAGAAGTGTTCGTGCTGTTTGATCTAAAAGAATCAAATGTTGTTATTCAGTTCGTATTCATTCATGTCTGAGTGTTCTGCGTACGATTGCGCGGCCGTCTCTCAACGTATGAAAAACTTTCATAAGACTAAACAGATATCAATTAATGTCGTATGATCATACGAGAACACACATGCATCATATGCGTTCAAATACGAGATTATTAGTTTGAAGGAAAATGCGCCATTGGAAATTTTCGGTATCATCCAGCGATGCGATGACAACCCAGCTGTCGACTGTGTGAGAAGGGATTACTATGGGGACATTCTAGTAGCAGTCCGAGAAGAATACCTGCTTGTCAGAGAACAAAGCGTCAAAAACTTCTCTTTTTTTTTCGCCGTTCCTTATGCGTCATCAGAGCAGTGTAGGGAAGCCAACAAATTGTTTCCTAGCCATTTGAGGTACCTTAACGTGCGCCTAAATCGAAGTACGCCGCTGTGCTTACCTTTAGCTTTGCACGCGAATGCTGCTGACAAATCCAATCGGTGACTCGTGCTTTGTTACATTGCCCTAGTCCTAGTGGTTCTCAAACGAGGGTCCGCGAAGCCAGTTCTATGATCCGTTAAACCCTCACCCGCATTTTTCTTTAAGCGTGACTGTGCCACGTATTAATGAACTGTCCAAAAAAATGAAGTGATGTGGGACATTTGATGTTTTTGGTAGCAATAAACGGTACCTGTTTCACGCTTCAGTTGTGTTGATTTATCTACGTACCCCCCTTCCTCTTCTCCTCTGCATGGGGTCCCCCATCACTTCCGCTAGTCCACAAGGTGTCGCTGACACATCCATGGCTGAGAACCACTGCTCTGGTCTCTCATTTTAATGTGGTGTGTACACACAAGATCAAGCCTATCTCACAGCGAAACCCCTGGACCTCCCGTGCTACATTCGCCATCGAGGAAGAAAAAAAAATGAGAGAGCGTGACGTCACCAGCCTTTGCAAGCCCATTCGTTATGAAGCCAGCAGGGCTGGCCCAACACGTGACATTTTGCGTCGTGATCACGCAAGCAAAGAGACTTACCGCGACTTCACAGTGTGACACCCGGTAGCTTCTATCGGAAACGCACTTGTTGGGCGCGGAGGAGCCGGCTTGTGCAGGAGGTTCAAAAACGCACAACCACCGAGACTACTAAAACCTACCGCGCGCTCTGACGTTTCGGTCACGTGTTGGGCCGACACGGTGGGCTTCACTTATACTTGGCTTCACTCGTGTGCCGCAATGCTTCCTCCTTTCTTTTACAGGGAAAGCTGTTATGAGATCACAACTCGGGTCACGCGCAGTTGTCCACCGCCGCCGTTGTCCGTAACCACATCGCGCGAATTTAGGGAAAAAAACTTGCACCAATGACCCAGTAAACTCGAACTCGGATACGCTGGGTGCCAGCCCAGTAATCTACCACTGAGCTACGCCGGTGCTGATGTCATCAAAGAGGCAATGAGGGAAGCTTCCTGTCTCCTCCCGTTCACCGGCAAGCGTTCAGATTTCGACGTTGAACTGGAAAAACTGTGCGCGCTTCGCCGAAGGGCGTAAAGAAGATACAGGCGGACGAAATCATATGCGACTTGAGGCTGGCACGACGCATACAGAAAAAAGTCCAACGACGTTTAGACAAACTGCACAGGGAACGCTGGAAATCATTCTGCGAATCATTGGATCCCCGAAAGCCGTTGTCCCGCATCTGGAGCACTATTCGTGGCCTGCGCTCGGCTCCCCAACAAAGACATCCTTTCATGGCTTTAGCCCTACATTCAGGCCACACCCAACTTGAAGTGGCAAATGAGTTTTGTACGCGAATCGCCGGTGTGTCCGCCTTGTCTGCTGGCACCATTAGGAGTGTTATCCCTGAACCCCGCATCTACGAAATGGACAATCTTTTCACTATAGAAGAACTTGACGCATCTTTGGCGGCTTCCCGACGATCATCTTCACCAGGACCCGATGGCATCACCTACACCGCTCTAGCCAACCTTCAACAGGAGGCAAGGGGACAGTTGTTAAGCTATTACAACCACTCATGGCTGGCGGGCAATGTTCCCCAGGATTGGAAGATAAGTAGACTTGTGCCACTACTCAAAGCAGGAAAGTCACCATTTGATTTGACATCATTTCGCCCTGTTGCCCTCGCATTTTGCGTCGTGATCACGCAAGCAAAGAGACTTACCGCGACTTCACAGTGTGACACCCGGTAGCTTCTATCGGAAACGCACTTGTTGGGCGCGGAGGAGCCGGCTTGTGCAGGAGGTTCAAAAACGCACGACCACCGAGACTACTAAATCGTACCGCGCGCTCTGACGTTTCGGTCACGTGTTGGGCCGACACGGTGGCCTTCACTCATATATTCTTGGCTTCACTCGTGTGCCGCAATGCTTCCTCCTTTCTTTTACAGGGAAAGCTGTTATGAGATCACAATTCGGGTCACGCGCAGTTGTCCGCCGCCGCTGTTGTCCGTAACCACATCGCGCGAATTTAGGGGAAAAAAAACTTGCACCAATGACACAGTAAACTCAAACTCGGATACGCTGGGTGCCAGCCCAGTAATCTACCACTGAGCTATGCCAGTGCTTTTTTTTCTTTATTGCATGAAATCATCACTAGTGAAGTACACACAACAAACTTCATCAGAAGTCGGGCAAACACACACAAGCGTCAAGAACGGGAAGCCACTCCGGAACGGGGTCAAAAGTCTCAACAACACTGCGCACTTGAGCAGCTGCTTCTCGGAAGACAGATCTCGTCGACCGTGGTGGCTCGGCGCTTCCATCAATCATGCGACTTATCCACCGTGAAATAAGTCCCAACAACATTAACAGGTCATAAGGAGTATTATCAGTCAGACTCTTTATGAATGGGAGGAACCTAATATCATGAGCTGTGATTGGAAGTCCTTATCTTAATATTCTTTTTAGAATGTCCCAAAAATGAAAAGCGTCACGACAATAAATAAAACTAAGCTTTATATTCTCAGGTTAGTTGCGGAGTTTACAATTCACTGTTTAGGGTACGTGTATTGATTTTTCATTCGGACACGTTTAAAATGTTTTCGCTGAAGGAGATATCCACATTCACGTACACAAAATATTACAACGTGACCATGCAAAAGCGAATATGGCTTTTGATAAACAGGTTCGAGGGAAAGGTTATTCACAAGTTCCGCGGTTAAATTTGTTCTGTCAATAGTATGCAAATACTTAAGCAAAACCTGGCTTTCTAAAAAAATTGGCAGTATCAACAATTTCTTTTAGGAATCCCCGCGACGGCAATTCCTTAGCCACGCTTGTTTTGACATGAATAAAAGGAAGGTGGTCACATAGACGGTTGTGAAGAACCACTAAAAGAAACGGGTGGCACACACCCTTGAGGTAAAAAAATCGCAACACCAACTGTCGCACGAACAAATGCTCAAGGCTGAGGCCACACTTTTCAAGCGGAAGAAAAAGATTATCTCTTCTCATGGGTTCCCAAAAAAAGCTCCAAATAAAGCAGGCAAATATCCCTTGAAAGGCTTGAATGTGCACAAGAGAGCAGTGCAACACCTGCAGAATAAAAATATTTGATGCAAGGAATATATTGCACGCTTTCACTTTGGTGAAAATGGAAAGCTCCCGTCCGTGCCATGTTGCCACCTTTTGTCGGATCGAAGTTATCGCAGCGGTCCAGTGTGGGCCACTGTTACGATAGTTATCAAGAGGCGTATGCCTGTGACTTTTTGGCAAACTTGCCTTAGGCAGGCCTCATGTCGGGAAAGCAATCGCGTTAAAACGACCTATAAATTGTTTTAAAACAGCGAAAGAACAACCAGTCGTTGCACAATGCAAATAGCGTAACGAGTGGGCTGTCTAATGCTCCAACCCATTTCAAAAGCTTGTTCTTGTTCCCCTATGAACTGTGCCGCATACCCACTTCAGACATGAATTCTTCATCGTCTTCAGCCACTGCATTGAACAATTGGCGTGAACTTCCTTGCAAGGGTTTCGTGGATATACTATGCTTCTCAGAAGAATGACGAAAAATGGCATAGCTAATGCCAGCCTACTACCCAAAATTTTATTTGGTGATCAAGCAAGTGTCCTTGGAGTAGTTACCCGATGAGTGTTTTGAAAAGGCTCTGAAAGGCTGCTCTTCTAGCTTGCGCTGGGACTGTGCTGCGTCCTTCCGCGGAGTCGTGGATCTAGACGTGATTTGAACGCACAACCTTCTGATCTGTTCCCTCTGGCTGACACGTTGGAACAACGTTTGCGCTCTCAGTAACAGGCTTGACTGACAAGTAATAAGCACATTAGATGCATGAGCGTAAAGCTCGAGGAGGATTTAGCAGTATGGTGACGGCAATTGAAAGCGGAAGTTTGGCTTCGTGACAGTCAATGCATGTCGTAGTTAGACCGAGTCGCAAGCCACGATTTCCGCAATTTGGGTTTCTTTCTATGGCGATCGTACGTACCTCATGAAGGTGCCTCCGCAGACTGCGCTGCATGTGCTGTTCACATTCTGGGTTGTGGAAGAACATTTTCTCGACGTTTCAGAAGGAAGCGGCACAATTTTTTAGGAGAGTAAAAGCGCGAAGGATGTTTCACAGCCGGAGTTCGTGGTGTGGAATTTCGTGTTTGATATTTGGAGGGTCTGCTAGCATTGCAGTTCATCGGGCGTCCAGCACGGCCACCTGGATCGTCAGCGCACAGCGGTGTTGCTCCGGCTGGCCAATTAAATGCTAGCCCCCCCCCCCCCTTTTTTTTGTTTTCTTGTAATTGTGATTGAAGAAGTTCCCGCTGCGCCAGCGCGGCGCGCTCGCATATCCAGGCGGCCGGGCGTTCTTACGGCGTTATTTCACTGCGCGTGCCACAGAAGGCGTGACGCGCCGCCTAATAATGAGGTTCCCAGTTGTTTTATCAAGGGAACTTACCTTATTTTGAGTGACTCCAGGTATATACTATTACTCTATACTTAAGGGGAGATGCTACTCGAAGACACATTTTTTTTAAATATTCACCTTAAAGCAATGAAACTTCAGCTGTTTATGGAACATTTTATGCTGTTTTCAAATATATGATTAGTTTTTTTTTTTCCAGGTTGCATACTTTTAGCTCTGCAACATGAAAAAAAATAGCAGCATATCCACGGAGTGAATGATAGAGTTCGGGGCGAAGCATTCGTCCGTCCATTCGTTCTTGCTTCCTTCCGTCTGTGCGACCGTCCATGCGTCCATCCGTCCGTCCGTGCGTGCGTCCGTTCCTGCGTTCGTCCATGCATCCGCCCCTGCGTCCGTTCATGCGTCCATTCGTGCATCTGTCTGTGTGTCCGTTCGTCCAGCTATTCAACACTCCAAGTACCACCATCTCGCCTCTTTTCATCCTATATTCCCCATATAGAAACACCGCCATCCTGCGGACATTCCAAGGACTAAACGAGAGGTGGCACACGCACACTTTCTAACAGCTTGCGCTTCGGGTCTACTTCCCACCTTTAACCACCTCGACTTCATTCATGGTATATGCTAGTTCATTGTATTCACGGCACTGCGGCCCAACGCTCGCTAAACCTTTCTAAAACTAAGGTGGTTACACCCAGCGGGTATAACGTAGCAACCCTTTCCCTTCAGATAGTGCTCAATGTACTTGCAATGGCTGCTAATGGGGATCGCAACGTGCACGTTAACTAAAAGCCTAATGCTCCTGTCTCTCATACCCCATTATCAACTATTGGCATGTGCATTGAGCACTATTTTTTGTTGTTCAACAACGCACAGAAGGAATCTCTCACCAGCACCACCTTGGAGGTCAAAATGTTTGCAGGTCAAAGCGTAGGACTGCTTACATACTACGACGGGACGCGGGACAAACGGGTGCCGCTATAAGGAGCTTCGCCCCTAAAAGTGCAAACTTCACCCCTTTTGCCCCCCCCCCCCTTTCATTCCTGAACTTCCGTAATTTTTTTACCATTCAAAGTTCATAATGTTCAAAATAAAGTGTAGAATGCAAATAAATAATTAGGAAGCACATACAAAATATGTAATAGGCGTGAAATATAATAGACGCAAAAAGTCCTTATTTCATCTACCCTAGTAACGATTTACATACAATTTTTATTATAAAATAAAATATTGAAGTTTAAACAAGATAATTGCATTTGTCATACTTCGGAAAAATTTGGGCGAGATTATAAGGCAAGATTATTGACACTATAAGTGCCAAAAAAAGGAAGGGCACATTGAAAAAAATGGCGAAATGTTTGTTTTGAGAAAAACGAGTTTTAAGGTTAAAATTGAGTTTTCGTTTACACAATCTTTATTAACAATCTTTATTGTAGTGGCCACTGCCACTAAAACACGCCCACACCACAAATTTATACCTCTCAAATTTTTCGAGCCGAATCCTCAGACATTTCGCCCACATACAGTGCCATGAAACGCTTGCCAAACTTCCGTTCCATTTGGCAGAGCCATGTGCCAACTGCAGGCTAGGAAGAAATTCGACAGGACGGCGAAATCCAAACTAAGTCCAGTGTCAGGCCATTTTGCGGCCATGTTTGTACCACATACCGTCGTACATAATGGCAACGTCGTCCCTGCTAAGTTCCCTCACAGCGACCTCTTTCGACCTCACGAGATTGGTGCTGACGTCATCCATTGCCGCATCACGAACTCTCCGGCTTGCGGGTGTGAATGACTTTTGATGCATTGGCTTTTGCAAGCCTACAACTGCCGCAAACAGGACCAGCTGCTCGTAGCCTATACCTACAGAGTGCGCCGCACAACGGCTTTCACTTGCAAGCAATGGCTTTTTTCATTCACAACAAAGATAATCACACTAGAAAAGCATTGTTCAGCTGCGCTGTTCTACAAGACATATGGACCCCGGAAATGGGCTTCACAGCACATACAGGCGCGCAGCGGCCAATGGCGGTCCCCCGATCCGTACCACGTGATAGACCAGTCTTGGCGCTCGAAAAACGCCCAGAAGCCAGCTTCTTTTTATTATTTCTTGCACTGCATCAGCGAGGAAGACTGTTGCTATTTGAGAAGTGAAGCTCAACTCTTCGGCTCATGCGATCAACAATGTCGATCACGAATCCAGCGATCATGCGATCAACAATCCAGGAGCCTATATTCATGCTTTATTTGCAGTAGTTGTCGACAGACCTGTGTGATCGACCATGACCTCGTGGCAGCCGCCGTAATGTTTTGTCACTATTGACCATTCGATAACTCTATTAAACACTTTGTAAATATGATTGCACGTGTATGCCCACAGTTGTGATTACATTAATGGAGTAAGTGGCCCCTGAAGCATAGAATAGAAGGGCAGGACATTTGCTGTGTTTGTATAGTGGTTACTCTACCAAATACCAAGGCCCCCCACCACTCTTTAGTTTGCCTGACCCTTCTTATAGAGTTACCTATGCGGCATGGTTTACTGTCCACTTTGCTACCACTGAAAGCTTGGAAAACAAGAATTCTAGTTGTTCAATTGGTTGCTTGCCTTATGTAGTAACAGGTTCCTGAATGATTGTTGTAAATATGCTACTGCTCTGTTTGTTTCTCTCACTTGCTAGACCCAAGCCTGCTTGGGTTTGTTCTTTTTCACCTCAATGTTGTTTGTGCGTGAATCTGCAGTGTGTTTTGTAATTTTTTGTGCATGTGTTCAAAAAGATGTTCGGATACCACGTTCATTGCCAGAGTGCATAGTTACAGCTTATATCTTTAATCAGTTCCATGACAAATTTCATTTTTAGTACATGTGCTTTGTGGAAAACTGCTGATGTTGAAGCTTTAGACCACATTTCTGTGTTGATAAACGACTGTGTTTGCAGCAATAAGGTGGCTGTCTGCGCTGGATGGTAATACAATTTTTGCAGGGAATACATTGTCAAACACAAACCTTGAAAAGAAAACAAGATAAAACAGATTGCACGCCAAATTATTGTTCTCTTCAAACATTCTGCATACCCATAAAAAAGTTTTCTTCGTCAAATGTCCTCAGTGGTTGGTCTTGTTGCTATAATTCTTCGCTCATGCAAATTAACACTATGTAGTGGAAAATAAACTAGGGGGTTTTACTGTGTCATCTATTTGTAGTCACTGGGTGCTTAGAGGAGCCCTGTAAGATTTTTCAAGTAATCATTGATTGGCTTCATTAAAGAAGTTTATTGCCTGGCAAATCAACTGCTGCAAAAGTTTTTACGATTCGTCAAGTTTGTGCTGAGCTACAGGGATTCGTAACACACCTTAAGCACTTTCCTCACTGTTCGAACTTTTGAGCGTGCTGAGAGGTGCCTGGGGGAAGGTGGGGAGTAGGTGACAAAGAGGCAAGAACTTGCTACTGTTTGGCAATGCGGGCCGTGACCTTGAACACTTCCTTTTTTGAATGTGCGGCCGAATTCCATTGATAGCGATCTCGACCGCATGCTGGCGTGCACATAGCATCTTGTGGCGGCCGTGGTAACTATGCGAGCCACAATGCTCAGAACAGCCAATGGCGTTGGAGTTTATGGCACCATTTGCTGAGAGAAGAGCAAGTGGTTTCTCGCTGACTAAGAATTTATTGTAAATTACAGGCTGTGTGCTGTGCTGTAATGTGAGGCTCACATCTATTAAGGAGCCTCGGCTGCCTATCCGCATTGTTTTCTGACCACGCTTACTAGTGTTGCGGAGTCCCTTTTTAACAGTGTTTGAATAGCTATGCTGAGCAGCTTGCCTAAGATTTGGATCTCCCGTGACCACTCCTCGCTTTGATCATTTTCTAAACCTTCTTTGTCATAGCACACCATTTAGATCAAAATTAGTTTCACAACACATTCCTCACTACCTCCCTGCTGTGGCAACTTGCCAAGCCCTAGGAATAATTTCTGACTAGCAGCAGCCGCAACCTCAACTATCAGTACCGTACAAGTAAAGGACTATAGCCATAGACCATTATTGCTTTGGTTCTGTGTGGCTGTGCTTCATATTTGTTAAATATGCTTTGGCAGCTGGCCTTATGACATACACTTCTGTGGTGCACTAAGCATTAAAGCCTTACTTCAATGCAGCTGCTGCAATATTTTCAGAGCTGTAAGTAGCCTAGGAGAACGGAATTTTGGCCTTACAAATATCTGGGCGTATGGATAAGTAATGGGGCCGAGTACCTAAGAAAACACGAAATATACGTGACGAATGAAGGTAACGGGAATGCAGTGGTGATGAAAAATAGGGCACTGTGGAATTACAATAGGTATGATGTTGTGAGAGGAATATGAAAAGGGGTCATGGTTCCTGGGCTGACGTTCGGCAATGCGGTCTTGTGCATGAGATCAGAAGTTCAAGCAAGATTAGAAATTAAGCAACGTGGAATAGGTAGGCTTGCTTTAGGAGCTCACGGGATACACCAAATCAGGCAGTACAAGGTGATTCGGGATGGACATCATTTGAGGGCAGGGAAGCTAGCAGCAGGATAATGTTTGAGAAGCGATTGAAAGAAATGGGGGAGGAGCGTTGGGCTAGGAAGGTTTTCAGCTACTTGTACATGAAGAATGTCGATACAAAATGAAGGAAGCGAACCGGGAAATTGACTGGTAAATACTTAGAAAACAGCAGGTGGCCAAACCAGAAAGAACTATCGGTTAAGAAGAAAGTGAAGGAAACGGAGACTGATATGTGGAGAATTGGCATGATTAAGAAGTCCGCGCTAGAGATCTATCGAACTTTTAAGCAGGAAATTGCCAACGAAAGGATCTATGATAATACTCAGGGTAGTTCTCTACTGTTTGAGGCCAGGACGGGAGTATTGCGAACTAAGACATATCGGGCCAAATACGAAGGGGTAGACACAGTATGCAGTGCGTGTGGAGAGGAAGAAGAAACTGCCGAACACTTGATAATGTTCTGTAAAGGGCTTCACCCTATAGTTCAGGATGATGGCGCTGAGTTTTTCAAAGCACTGGGGTTTAGGGACAGGGAGGGCAAAATAGACTTTAAGCGAGTAAACATAACTAGAAGGAGGTTATCTGATTGGTGGCTAAAGTCAAGGCACGAGTGAAAATTAAAGCCTTCACTGCAAAGTACGAATCCTCAACCTCGCTATTTAAAGGGAAAAAAAAGATAAATCTAATGGTTAGTTCACTAAGTATTACGGTTAGGTGGCGTTAGCCGCCGCCCGCTATAAAGGGTACAGCCTCATCCATCCCTCCATCCATCCGGCGGCGCCACGTCTCTTGCATAGAAGTAGAAATCGGGGATGTACATCGCGCGTTTTCTCTTCCCGCCAACGGGCGTGCTCGAACAGAGCGCGCGGTGCATTTGCAAGTCACCTCACGATGCAACGCCTGCAGTGCAGCTCCATAAAGATCTCTGAGCTGGACAAGCACTTACGAAAAGCGAACCCCCCCAAAAAAGTAGTAAAACGCGTTAGTCACGTTTATGATGTGGAGCAGGCGATAGAAGACAATTAAGGACGTGCGAATTGCTGCAAAATGCATTTCTCAGGTCCGTGACAATACCTTGTACGTCGTATGCCTCGAGGTAAGTCTCATTTTGTCGGCATGAAGCCCGTACTCTGCCGATGTACTGTGTTGACATTTATGAAAAACCATATAATTGTTGTTTTGATGTGGTATCCGGCCGTGTACTGTCATGTGCAAATGTTTGTGGCGTGCTAAAAAATAAATGAAAACTAAACTTATACGGTCATCGCATTAAAATGTCAAAGTTTGAGTCGTGTCCTCCGTGCCGTGGGAGCATGACCCGATGATTTCGCCGCGAGGCAGCAAGCTGAGCTTTAACCATTGCGAGTCAATTAAGTTGAAGTGCTTGACTCGTTTTTTTTTTTCGGCATGCTTGCTCTATCTTTCGCGAACGCGGCTATGTTCGGTTCCCCGGAATACCAAGTGCCGGGAACCTATACAGCTTTACACGAGGAGAGCGTCTTTTGGTGTCGTCTGCATTGTTGTGGAAGCCCAGCAGCTACAACAATACTTCGTACCTCGCCGACGCTTCTGTGGGGCTGCTTAATCCTTCGATCGCAGAAAGGCAACTTCGCACAGCGAGCGTCTTGTTTTAGCGCGCCAAGATGACGGCACGGTGCCGAAGTTCCCCGCACTGACTGCAGAACACGGCCGTTTGTATCATACACCGTGCTGTAGAACGCGCGTGCCGCAGGCGCTTCCGCTTCGATGAAACACCATATGGAAACACACTAAATCGCCTGCGCCCTCTGCCGCGCCAAGGGGAGCGCGTGTCTGGTTTGCCACCCCTTGGCTACGCCACATGCCACCGAGGATAAACCGGCTTCAATTGATGCATGATGCGCACAGACAACTGCACTAAAGATCGTACGGGGCCTTTCAGCAGCGAGGCTCACCCAGTGGTGGAAAGGCTTCCTATATTAGGATATGATAAGTACGCATCGTTTCAGTGGTGATGTGTGTCATGATTGCGTGGTCCTGAGCAATGGCTATGGTTTGAGCCGTCCGTAGGCAGAGCGGTAAATAAGATACCACTAGTTTACCTGTAAGTAACGGTGTATCTACATGTATACTGTCACCAAGTCCCACTGGCATTATGACGCGTTCACGATGACTTTTCAGAATCGTAGGTGACATTGGTAAAGCCCCTTTAACGTCAAGAAACAGAGCAGGTGTATAATCGTTTACAGGCTTTTAATGTTTGACTTATGTCACTAATTAAGTCATTGTGGATTGATGAGCGGCCTCATTTGAAGCTGGCTATGACACCTGGATATGTTTGTAAAAAACGCCAGGCCTGCGCGGAAATCGGCGCAGCACCGTCACAGCGAAAGCTAGAAAAGCGGCCTTTCAGAGCCTTCTCAAAACACTCATTGGGTAACTACTGCAAGGACACTTGCTTAATAACCAAATAAAATTTTGGGTAGTAGGCCAGCATTCGCTATGCTATTTTTCCTCATTCTTCTGAGAAGCGTGGTATCCGCTAAACACTTGCAAGGAAGTGCGTGCCATTTGTTCATGCAGTGGCTGACGACGATGAGGAATTATGGCTGAAGTGGATATGCGCCACAGTTTATAGGGGAACAAGAACAAGCTTTTGGAATGGGTTAATTGGAGCATGAGACGGCCCACTCGTTACGCTATTCGCATTGTGCGACGATTGGTTGTTCTTTCGCTTTTGTAAAACGCTTCAAAAGTCGTATTAACGCGATTGCTTTCCCGACATCAAGCCTGCCTAAGGAAAGTTTGCCAACAAGTTGCAAACACCAGCGTAGCTCATTTCATTTCCTTAAAGACCCGCGAGGGGGTATTACATAAGGGGTGAGTAATTATAAAGACAAAACATAGCCCTATCGGAAAAATTGCCGTGGTGACTGGAAAACATGGTGGGCGTAGTGGAAATAATATTGGGCATGGTGTAAATTATGATGGATATGGTGGGACGTAGTAGAAATTATGGTGGATTTGCCGGGACATACTGGGTGGTATGGTGTACAGAAGATGGGTAAAGTGGAAATGATGGTGGAAAGTATAGAGGGTAGATAGTGGGCAATCATAGGACACTCTGCCCACCATTGCGATAATGCTGGGAAGCCCTAAGCATATGGTGCTTATTATGGTGGGCCACATGGTGTACCAAGCTGAGAAACTCTTCCCACCATTGCGATAATGCTGGGAAGCACTAAGCAGATGATGGGTGCTGCTTGTAATGGTGGGCCACATGGTGTACCAAGCTGAGAAGCTCTGCCCACCACAGTGATAATGCTGGGAAGCAGTAAGCATATGATAGGTGGGCTTATAATGGCGGGCAATTTATATAGTGTACCAAGCTGGGATCCTTACACTACATGTTCTACCACCATGATTTCCACCCAAGGTTAGGCCTACCGGCCGAGCCCGTACAACATGTGTTATCCGTGCTTCTGGGTTTCAGAACACACGATTTCGACGATTAAGAATGACAATACAGCGCAGCCATGGCATCAATTAAACTAAATGAAGCATTTTTCATTGTGTATGGTGTCCACTCAAGAAGCAACAAACATTGATGCGACGCGATTCAAGCACTCCCAGAGAACGTACGTCTCTTCTCACCGGCAGCCGCCGGTCGCACTCGCCGGCACTTCTCTATCTTTTATGCGAGAACTCAGACATGGAAATTCGTATGCTTGGGGAACCAATATGATAGCGTAATGTTTTCGGAACACTGCATTCGTTTTGGCCAAGCCGTTATGTAGTTGTTGCTATAGCGAAAGAGCAACAGCATTACGCTGGCACGACCGCCCTCTACGTTGTACGAAAAGCATCCGAATACTCAATCAAATAAATTAGGCGGGCGTATCTATGAAACGAGCCTAAAAGCATCATAAAGCGTGAGTAGATGTCGCCCTTTAGAACGAGCGCGAAACGGATATTAAACTTGGCAGACCCCGCTGGTAAAGTGTTGCTGCTCCCCAGTCCACTTGGTTTTTTTTTTTCTTGCAGATGTGAATTGTAAAAAAAAAATAGCACTGGTGCCATTAACACAGTGGCAATCGTTACAGGCAGCAGTTGCTTGTGTTTAATAAATGTGCAATTTTCAGTAGCAGGTGCAGATCTCGTCTATGTCTTGTACACGACAAACATAACTGAAGTTGAACCATAAGTTTGTACGTAAACTATTTAACACACAGCCATCGTCATGTTGGTATGGCGCAGTTAAATAAAGAAAAAAATGGTATGGCACAGTGGTTAGTGTCTCCAAATGAGAATCCTTGTTTTTTTTTTTACGGGACGGGTGTTTTTTCACATCGTTTTTTATACAATTGTTTTTTTTTATTTTTTGTGGCAGCTCGTCACGGTGATTCTGACGTATTTCGCGCTCAAGCGTTGCCGGCACTGCAGCACCCACCATATCCCACCATGCGCCATGGTGGACGTTTCCCACCATTCACCCACTATAATAATCCACTATAATAGTGGGTGGTGGTTTACACCATGCCCACCATTCGTTTTTTTTTTTTTTCGTTAGGGAGACGCCAAAGATTTAACATAGAAAGTGCTTATTGATATTTTCTATGAACGATGATGGGCAGGGAATAATTGCGATTTCACTGGGAAGGCCGTTCCAGTCTGGTGCGGTACGTGGAAAAAACTAGGCAGAAAAAGTAGAAGTCCGGGAACGTGGCCGAGCAACTTGAAGCAAATGGCCCTGGAACTGCGTTCGTGCCTGCGCCTGCGTTCCTTGTTCCATCCTCAGGGTTGCGGTCAAGTAGCCGGCGGTTACTTTTATTTTATTAGATCTACCTCTTGTTCCGCAACTGTTTTAGTGCATTGATAAGTGTAACTTCTTCTTCTTTCATGTCTATTTCTTCTCCGGGCCAGAGGCCTGCCCTCTGGTCAGCCTCTGTTCCCCCTCAAGATCTTCCCCTGGAGTTGTTTCTCCACAATGGAACCCGTAGCGTTCCTGTCGCTTTGGTGCCGACCACCGGTGGGTTCATCCGCATGAAAAATACCAAGACAATCCAAACGGAACTTCGTGCGATCACTCCCCACTCTCTACTGATAACAGAGGTTCGGCAGTTTGGACGCGGGGGGATACTATGCTGCTCACCAGACAAGGCTTGCATCCAAGACCTTCTGAAGTGCACTACTTTTGCATCACATCCGGTGAACTCTTTTATCCCACCTCGTCTAGCTTGCTGCAAAGGATTGGTTCGGGGTGTAGACGCAAGTCTAAGCCCAGCAGAAGTCTTGGACATTTTTTCCCCAGCAGGTGTTATTTCTGTTTACCGCTGTACCAAACAGGAAAACCAGCAGAAAGTTCCCACTGAAACTGTAATTGCCACATTCGCTGGAACAGATCGCCCTTCGGAGATCAAGGCATGGCCGCTTATCTACAAGGTCGAAGCTTTGGCTCCCCGTCCGCTGCAATGTGCTAAATGTTGGCGCTTTGGGCACAGTACTAAAGGTTGTCGATCGGAGACTCGATGCCGCATATGCGGGGCCATATACGGGGCTGGTCATAGTACTGCTGAGTGTCAATCAGACAATACGACATGCTGTTTGTGCAAGGAAAATCACGCTGCAGACGATCCTAACTGTCCTGCAAGATCAAAGGAATTTCAGGTGATTGAAATCATTGAAACGACACGACGCTCTCGTAGAGAAGCAATTGCAGAAATTCAAAGCAGGAATCATAGTTATGCCGGCATAGCAGCTCGTTCACCTCTTTTTATGGATGCATCACTTTCTCAGTCCATTTATGTTATGGTAGAAAAGGCCGTAGAAAAAGTATTAGAAAAATTTTTACTCAATCTGTCCGACTCACTCAATAATATTATGGATTCACAGATGGCGGGCGCATCTGATGGAATAACTAAGCTTATCCAACCTCCTAGTGCCTCAATTAATAAACCTGCCGAACATCAGTCAGATGTCTCTATCGATAACGAGTCAATGCCTTCCAGATCTAACACAACTGAGCAGGAAGGTATATCTGATTCAGATTCAATAAGTAATCGGGATGTAGATATGGATGCTCGCCTTTTGAAACGCACCAGATCACCCACTAGCAAACTTAGTAATTCTTCTCATCCAAAAACAAAAAAGAGTGTGAAGGAACCTAGGACTAACGCGGACTTAAAGGATAGTATCTTAGATCAAGCAGTTGCTACTGCTTGCTTTTCATCATAGGGTGCCTTAGAGTACTTCAGTGGAACTTCCGTTCAATTCTCTCTGCAACTACAGACTTATTATACCTAATTTTTCAACAATCTCCAGACGTCATAATTTTACAAGAAACTTGGCTGTCTGCTGATCAAAACTTCTATCTAAAAAACTATCAGTGCTTTAGACTGGACCGAGACTCACGTGGTGGAGGAGAAATGTTTTTCATTTCATCCAAAATTTGTCATAAAGCACACTTAGTTTACCAACAATTATCACACGATTATGAAGTATTGGTTCTGGAAATTCACTTTCCCGGATGCGCGCCACTATCTATAGTCAACAACTACTTTCCGGCTGGAATACAAGATGAAAGAGCCCTTGACGTGACTGTGAGTTTTTGCAGAAACAGTATGCTATTTGCGGGAGACTTCATTTCCCATCACGTGTCATGGGGATTCCGCACTTATTCATCTGGAAAACGGTTGTGGGACTGGACTAATCGGAATAACCTTATTTGTTGGAACTCCAGAGTTCCGACACTCGTTCGATGTAATTAGAGGCCCGTCTTAGATTTGACATTTGCTAGCTCAAGTGTGACAATATCATCTTGGACTGTTCTTGATACCGCTACAAGTAGTGATCACTGCCCCCTGGTATTTGAAGTCAGCATTCCTTTAGTGACGGTAGATCACCAGGTGCAAAGTTTCGTAAACTACTCTAAATTCAAAAAGAACTTACAGTCAATGCTGTCTTCCTTGCCCAATATAGAACCAAATATGAAAGCTATGAGCCTTTGTTTCACCCTAAAGTCTACAATCAAAAAATCACAGTTACTATATCTTCAACAAAGGGAAAATTTATATCTGCCTGGTGGAATGGGGATTGCGCCAGAGATTATAGACGCCGCAACACTGCTTGGAAAAAACTCCTTACCAACAAATGTCCGACTGATTGGAGAAATTATTTATTTGCTAAAGCTACCTTTAGGAGAACAGTTTCATTAGCGAAGTACGATTATGAAGAAAAACGGTACAGCTATCTATCCAAGAGCGGCAACAAGAAAGCTCTATTCAGATTTCTCCGTAATCGTAAAGCTATTACAGCACGCGTAAATATTGACTCAGTTATTTTTTCTCCAACTGAGTTGGAAGATACATTAACTGAGATTGTATTAGGTTTGGAAAAGAGATTTACATCACAAATCAAAATAAAGTGTGCAAAACCGTCATTCGGAAATGACTTTATTGAAGTAAGTAGGGATGAACTTGCGCACGTCATTCGTATTCTGCCAAACACAGGTCCTGGACCAGATGGCGTCACTTCAGAAATGTTAAAAATATTATTCGACATCTCTCCTGAAGACCTCCTTAAAGTTGTCAACTATTCACTTGAATATAGTTGGATACCTCCTGACTGGAGACTTGCAAAAATAATACCTCTTCTTAAAAAACAGGGACTAGGAATGCAGATAGATAACATTAGGCCAATCGCTTTAACATCACACGTAGTTAAGTTAATAGAAAGAATATTTTACATTAGAGTTACAAAGTTCATAACAGATTATGCGATACTCAGTGCGTGCCAGATTGGATTTAGACCAGGTTACTCTATATGGTGGGCGCATGTTGATTTAGAGGCTCGTATAAAGCTTGCTCGGCACAGACGACAATATGCGGCCCTAGTAACCCTTGATTTAGCCAAGGCATATGACAGTGTTGAGCATCCTATTCTTATCAATGTCCTAAAAGAGCTTACGTTCCCGCAGTACATAACAAATTGGATATACAAATTTTTAAAAGACAGAAAATTTTATTGCTTCCAACGAGGTGTTTCCACGCCGAAGTATAGCCAAACGAGAGGTGTTCCTCAAGGCTCTGTTCTATCGCCTGTGCTATTTAACATTTTGTTAAGTTCAATACCACTCAGTGATAAGGTACAAGTATATGTATATGCAGATGATATCGCGTTCTTTGCATCTGACAGCGATATTTATATATACAATCGACTTTACAGTGTTATTGGGCAACATTGGAAACCTGGTTTCAGAAAATTGATATGAACCTGAACGTAACTAAATGTGCTATAATAGTTTTTCCATTGGACGCACCAGTTACTATTTCTCTTCAGTACCATCAAGAAATAATTCCCCAGGTTAACTGTATTAAATATCTAGGTGTACTGTACGATCAAAAACTGAGCTGGCGTGACCACATTGAACATAGTAAAAATTAAGGCTACACGCACTGTTGGGATGATAGGTAGGCTTGGCCGCGTCCATTCCGGTCTTCGCAGAGATACGCTGATCATGATTTATCGCATGTACGTTCGTCCGATTCTTGAATTCGGATGTGTACTATTCTCTGGTGGACCATCATACAAAATAAACCCCCTGATTCTCTTAGAGCGGGAAGCTCTACGTAGTTGTTTAGGTGTGCCAAAATTCACAGCTAATGATGTTTTGTATTAAGAATCTCGGATGCCCACCCTTGCTTGCAGATTTCGTATTTTAACAGTAAAAAACCTATTTAAAATTTTCTGAATCCATTTTGAGAAAGCGACAGTTTATATTTTTTTGCCGAGCCTGGTGTCTTCTTCAATGAGCATTGGTCCCGTGTATATAAACCCCAAGTGCTATTTGTTCAAACACTTCTAGATGCTTTAAATGTTAATATATTCGAGATCACACCATCTGTCAAACCAATCGGCCAAGTGCAAATAAAATTTGACGATATCTTCCCCATGAACGCTAAACACTTGCTCTATAAATATTTGATTGGTTTATTAGAACAATACCTGTCTCGATTAGGTACTAATATAGTAATTGCAACAGATGCATCTATGAGTGGCGAGAAGGCAGGTGTGGGTATTTTTTTTCTCTCATTATTCTGTTCATTTTCATTACGCATTCCAGATTATACACCAATATTTGAAGCGGAATTAATGGCCGTTATACTAGCTATTCGTAAACTTCCTGCGACTCATTCGACAGCTGTGATAGTGTCTGACTCGTATTCCGTATGTTCATTTTTATCATCGTTGTCGACATCAGCAGTACTAGAAACTTTTAAATCATTAATCCCAGCAAACATTCGTCTAGTGCGAATGATATGGGTGCCAGGCCATCGTAGTATATTTATAAACGAGATGGCTGACACACTTGCGCGAACATCTCTTGATCTTCCGATTGTGCCAATCATGCCTCCTACAGTTTATGTAACAGTAGCGAGGTTTAGAAAACTTTCCCTTCTTGAAGACTCATCAAAAATCATGATACCGAATCCAGGTTTCTCGCACCTGCACTTCACATGGAATAATAAATGGTGTCCCACGCGTAAATTGGAAGTCTTGATCACAAAATTACGTTGTCGTGTACTACCTCTTAATTTCTACTTGAACATGTCTGGTCTGGTGCCATCCCCTCTGTGCTCAAGCTGTAACGAACCTGAACATATCGACCATTTTCTTATCACATGTCACCGTTTAAAAAATCAAAGAAAAAACTGCTTCGAAATTTTATTTAAAAAACTAGGAATATCACTTAATACTCCCAATATTTTGTCTTTTGGGGCCACTTCATTGGGACACAGCGACAGGAACATGCGGGGCTTTCTGCGAATTCATATATAACACGAAAAGATTACCTTGCTGAGTCAGCGATCAGCTCTCAAATTTTACTAGCCACACTACCACTTATTATTTAGCTGATACACTGCGATGATTCAACTTTCAGGAGACTTTCATATAACGATTCCACCTCAGATATTCAACAAATTCTATTATTTTTCTCCCCCCCCCCTTTTTTTTCTTTTTTTTTACAATGCGCCAAATTAATTTCACAGTCAAAACACAGTAATCATATTCCCCTAGTCTAGAAAATCTAAAGGTATTGACTTGCGTTAACCGCCGGCTTCTTGGCCAATCCTCCTTAGTGGGTGAGAGCCACAAAAGAAAGGAACAAGCAAGCAAGCAAATGGCTCGTGCGGTGAGATATGCGTGTTGCAGGAACGATATGAGGTGGAGCATGCAAGAGCAGCGCTTCGAGATAGGTAACAGTGCACTTGAAGTTGTAAAAGACTATGTCTACTTAGGGCAGGTAATAACCGCAGAGCCGAACCACGAGATTGAAGTAACTAGAAGAATAAGAATGGGGTGGAGCACATTCGGCAAGCACTCTCAAATTATGACAGGTAGATTGCCACTATCACTCAAGAGGAAGGTATAGAACAGCTGCATCTTGCCGGTACTTAGCTACGGAGCAGAAACCTGGAGACTTACAAAGAGGGTTCAACTTAAATTGAGGACGACGCAGCGAGCAATGGAAAGAAAAATGGTAGGTGTAACCTTAAGAGACAAGAAGAGAGCAGAGTGGATTAGGGAACAAACGGGGGTTAAGGATATCATAGCTGAAATCAAGAAGAAGAAATGGACATGGGCAGGGCATGTAGCGCGTAGACAGGATAACCGCTGGTCATTAAGGGTAACTGACTGGATTCCCAGAGAAGGGAAGCGGGTTAGGGGGAGACAGAAGGTTAGGTGGGCAGATGAGATTAAGAAGTTTGCGGGTATAAATTGGCAGCAGCAAGCACAGGACCGGGTTAACTGGCGGAACATGGGAGAGGCCTTTGTCCTGCAGTGGACGTAGCCAGGCTGATGATGATGATGATGATGCAAGGGACTATGAAAACGTTTGTGGAACAATGACAGGCTGGCAATACGACAGCGAAGTTCTAGATCTGGTAAACCAGATTCTGCTTTCAATCCAGATACGCTGACAGTGGAAGAGTACGAACAGTGAATAAATCTAGCGGCCCGGTTTTGAAGCGATTCAATGGCATGTGTAAGATAAGATTGTCGAGAGTCCCAAATTGGCGATGCGTATTCTAGTTTAGGTCGAACAATGGATTTGTATGCTTGTAATTTTACGTGTTGTGGAGCGAGTCGTAAATGGCGTTTAAGGAAACCCAGTCTTTTATTTTCAGATGAAATGGTATTAGTGACGTGTATGTTCCATGAAAGATCGCTACAAAGAGTGACGCCCAAATACTTGTATGACGGTAGAATACTCAGTGGTAGAATACTGACTGGGCTGGCACCCAGTGGACCCGGGTTCGAGCTCCACTGCCTTTGGTGCTAGGTTTACCAATTAAATCACAAGCACCGGCGTAGCTCAGTGTTGGAATACTGGGCTGACACCCAGCAGACCTGGGTTTCGAGCCCCACCGTGTCTTGGTGCTTGGTATTTTTTTTCTTCTAATGTCGCGCGATGTGGTTACGGACACTGGCAGCGGCGGACAACTGCGCGTGACCCGAGTTGTGATCTCATAAGAACTTTCGTTATAAAACTTTAAGTATATCATTTCGAAACGTGTTAGAATAGTTACCTCCGTGACTTTTAACTCACAGCTCGCGAGGGCGAGGAAGAAATGTTCAAAGGCGATTTGCGGCCTTTGAGAATCGGAAGACATGAATAACTTATAAAAATCCTGCTATGCGCGTAATTAAACCCTTTCTTTTAGTCACATGTAACATTTTATATCGCCCAGGAACGGCGAGAGCGTGTCGTAGGTTATTCAAACGGAACACCGTCAAAGGACCCTTAAAAACCTATTAAAATTAAAAAATAAACTAGTGCTTTGCTCAATCCCGGTGTCTTCCATCGTCGTGGCACAATTTGTGACGTCAGCAGCTTATTCACGTGACGTCAGGATAAAATAAGCCCTCGAAAAGTCCACATGCGAGAGGTAAACGTGAATTGTTTCATACTCTGTTTTACAATATCGTCACATGTCGGGCCTTTTCTGGCTTGCTTTGCATGACTATCGTGATCGATAAACTAATTTCACTTTGTTTTCTGCGTTTGTGACTGCACAAGCAGAGATCGTGTGTTCGAAAAGCGCGAAATTCGAGCTGGCTCAACGCTGTGTACTGACATTCCAAGTGTTCTACGAAGAAAAATAAGTGGCGAGTATGAGACAGCACTTGTACGAAGGGTTGTCAAGCCGAACGAAAATTGTCTCACCTCTGAGCTTGGTGTGGCGTAGGGGCCCAATTAAAAAATGTTCGGCAGGGCTTGTGCTTGAGTTAGTTGGTGCTTGCTAATCATGTTGTAGCTCGGTGGTGATGGTGGAAGAACTTTATTGGTTATTCAGCAGAAAGAGTAGAAAGGGAAAGCGCGAGTAGGTGGGTCCCCGTTCCAGGACTGCAGTGATCCTCAATACACGTTCCGGCTGGTCCAAAAGGCATCTTTGCACCTCCAGCGCTGGCCGAGCGAGGAGAGACTCCCACGGCTCCCTCGAGTAAGCTCGTAACCCTGGAGAGTTTGCCTCATGTGGTCTTGCTGCACATTCCCACGTCACATGCGACAGTGACGGCCGTGTACCACACCATGGACAAGTGCTGCCATATAATGTGGAATTCATATGGTGGGCCTTCTCCAAGTTTGGGCAGGTGTACGTGCGTTTTGAAGTCTTCTATGTGCGTGAGGTTCTGCTGCTCCCAGCTGCGGATGCGGTGAGGCTAGACGTTCTTTCGTGCGCCGTTGCATGGTAGCTCGAAAACATAAAACAGACACACACATCACAGGTGCTACCAAGAACTATGTAAATACGATGATGGTCAGAATATATATATATATATATCGCACGAAAACAACATACACAGGACAAAAGCGAACTAACAACGTTCACCGCTCGACAATTAACGTGCTGTTTAAACAAAAACGGCGCGCCCCGCCGCGGTGACCTAGGGGCTAAGGTACTCGGCTGCTGACACGCAGGCCGCGGGATCATCTCGGCTGCGGCGGCTGCATTTGTAATGGTGAGAATGCTGAGGCCCGTGTGCTCAGATTTGGTTGCACATTAAATCACCCCAGGTGGTCGAAATTTCCGGTGCCCTCCACTACAGCGCCTCTCATGTTCATATGGTGGTTTTGAGACGGAAAACCCCCCATATCACTCAATCAATTAAACAAGACCGGCGCACGAAACGTAGTCACAGCTACATAAAAGTACAAACTAACAAGTGTCCCAGTTGTCATACTTCGCTGTGTATGAAAAGCGCGCTCTTTTCGCAAACGGGGCCTGTGCAGCTAGCGAAAACAAGTGACCTTTGTGGGCCCGGCAACTAACGCAATCGTTCCGGTGAAAGTACACGATTCTCCCCACCGAAAGAGAAGTGTGCGCGCAAAGCCCCTCATTCGCGAGGCAATGTACGCGTGGGAGTTAAGCGTGCGTCGGCGCATTGTGCACGAGCTGGGCACCGAGCGCAGACGGTTTTTTTTTTTGTTGTTGTTGTTTTCACATATAAAGATACGTATACATATACGCTGTATGACGACGGCGACGGCAAAAACGAGAAGACTGTACATATATCGCTGTCGCATTAATGAGCCTCTTTTTTAAAATTTTCGCTGAATTTGAACACCTCCTGGTATTTCGTACTTCCCAAACGTTCATGACTTGCGACAGATCTGCTATGGTTGCTAGAATAGATCTATCTGTCCAACGATCTGCCTGTGTCGGCGTGACTGTGAAAAGGCGTGGCACCAGCCTAAAAACTGAGCAGTCAGTCGTGTCTCGCTTTTATTGCTTTGAACAATTTACCAAACGTGTTCTTAGATCGAGTTGCTGTTTCCGTTTGTTTCGAGCCGAATTTCTTAATGCGAGAGACATTGTTCTTATCTCAAATGTGTCATCACATGTATACGGCGTGTCTTACTCCAATTCTTCGACGTATTGTTTGCATAAAGCGTGGCACTTTCTCTTCGATTAGGAGATGTGGACCTTTAGTGTGTGCGCATCGAACTGTACAATGTCATCAAAAATTTTTATTCACAAGAATAACAAGAGATACCGCTTTTGTTTGAAATGTCGTCAATGTGAGGCGTTCATGTCTTTGTAGATAAGGCATCACATTAACATTCAGCTTTATTTGCCTGCATTTGAGCACATGCCAGTTGACATAACGAGCTTTGCACACATAAATGGACAGTGCGACTGCGCATCACGTGAGGAATCCTGCAGACGGTTGATACTCGCCGGAGCCACACGCGCCGGCTGTCAACAAATAACGTCGTGTAACGTCAATGAAGACGAATACCCTGCAGAGCGCCACCAAGTGCGCTAGTGGCGATGCGCGGGCGCTATGTACGATTCGCGAACGGCAGCCTGCGCGCTGCCCCGGGGGACTTGGATTGTGGCTGCTCTAATCCTGGGACGCTTCTGCACCTGTCTGCGTGATGGCTATACTGGTCGTCTGCCGCACAGAGTGTATGGTCTGCGGGGAACTCTGCTTTTCTTCTCGGCCATATTCCTGTGTTTTTCACGGCTGACGCTGGCACGGGCTTTCGACGTGAGTTAACAGCTCGACGCTGTTAAAATATTGTTCCCTTGTTTTTTTTTTAGGCCTATGTCTCCATTGCTTCGACTGCGGAGGGGACAAGCCCAATTGCCACAGCGAGTGCCCGGCCTGTCGTTGCTTATGGCCGTACGAATTGCACGGAGACGCAGGCCTCGCCCTTGTTTTGCATGTCGAGTTGGTGCGAATGTCTTGAATGTTTGGTGCGTGTATGGTTTCACAGCGCTGTACGCGTCGGTGTATTGTCTCTACTACAGACGGACAAAATGCAGCTTCGTTCTTGATTTCCTCGACGAGTTTGAGGACTACGCCAAAGCTGCGTACCATTCCGTAAGCGTATATGTAATCACTGATGTGCACACCGTTTTCCTACAAAAGGCGCCACTACCCTATAGGGTGCCTTGATGCCCGCGCGCCCTACTACTTTGTTGGTTCGCAGCGGCCCCCTTCATACTAAGCCATGTGTGGAAGTGACTTTGTGCCTCCACCCCCTCTTATGTGATTAGGGGGGGGGGCGTTAACCCTACCCCCCTAGTGCGCACGCCTATATGTGCGTAATGGCTTGAGTGCTACCGTGCACGGACTTGGAAGATGAATTGAAGGCTGGAACTGCCTTTCACTACATGGGTAAAATTTGTGAAGTGCTTCCGAGAGGAATTTCTGCCCTCTGAGTACAGTGCCGTGTGAGCTTTGAGCTGAAAACTCAGCATCCGGACGAAAGTTCGCTGGAGTACATCCGGAGTCCGAATGATGCATTTACTCCGCCGTCACTCGGCCGTCACTCGGGGTCATTGAACAGAGTCGCCCCAGATTCAGGTCATTTCTTTGCTGGTGCACTTACAATCTCCTGAAAATCCTGCGCGACAGGCCCGTGGTGCACAGGAAGCCTTTTAGCGAAAAGCTATTGCTTCTCAGAAGCGATCAGAAGACCCGCTTCTCAGGAGACCCGACCGGTACTACTGGGCACACTCCTGGCTCTCGGAGGAGGTTCAGCCTTGTCACCTTGAGAAGTGTTGCTGTTTGCAATGTCCATCTCTCTTTCTCAGCCTCTTCGTTATGCATCGTGAACCCGATCGCTTCCACACCCAGCCACATTGCCCAACCTGGGTCACAATGCACCGTGTGAACCACCACGCCTCTTGGCGCGCCGTACACCCTCGATGCGACGTCGAGTGCATGATCTCAGACTCTCGGGAGACTCTGCACATCGACCTCCATGTTTGCTGGCAGCAGACTATATATTCGCACACTGGACGCCAGATGCTGAATTATTTGCCGTCTGTCCGAAGAACTCGCTGAAGGCGCCGCTTTAAGATTTGTTATTGATTAACGAAAAACAACAACAAAAAAACTTCTGAGGGCTATGCTCTCAGCACAAACAAGGTGCTCACGGCTGCCGCACTTGCCATCATCCTTTGCCGCGCCGGGCGCACATCACACACTGCTGATTGCCATTCCGCTGTCAACATGTGCACCGCGCGCGTAGTGTCTCGGCTGCCGCTTTTAAAATCAGGCCCCTGGGCCACGCGCATCATGTCACACAATAAAGTCATCCGGGCGATGGGCGTGTCTGCCGCAAAACTGCAGCCCCGTATATAGCGTCACCGAATGACGTGTTCATGTTAAATCGAACCATATCAACGTGAACGATGGGAACGTTTTTGGCAACACACTTCTGGGAAGTTATGGCATCTTAGCAACTCTTAGAAGTACACGTATAGTTATCCCTATCACTTTCACATATCTTCTAGCTCCCATGCGTGTCTTCCCCAGAGTAAACCATGCTGTTTTTTTTTTCCGCTGGATCTTGAAAACTATTCCCATATCAAAAACGTTTTTATTATGGCGATGCTTGGTGCAGACCTCCTAAATTACGGAATCATCGCGACGGTTAACGCGGGACGCACGACTTGAATGACGTCGACAAAGTGTGGTTTGGTGAGTTCCAACATCTCTCCTCTCCGGATCTTTTACATTTGATGTGTTTATAAATACTTGCACACAATCTGAGTACACGCACGACCACGCACAAAGGATAGTTGGACGTGCTCTCCACAGAACGCATTTGCACATTTTATCAGCCTTATTTTCCAAGCTAAATTTTTAAATGACGAAGTTCCCACCGGCTGGGCATTTTCCGTGCCCCGCCGCGGTGGTCTAGTAGATAAGGTACTCGGCTGCTGACCCGCAGGTCGTGGGATTGAATGCCGGCGGGCAGTGGCTGCGTTTCCGATGGAGGCGGAAATGTTGTAGGCCTGTGTGCTCAGATTTAGGTGCACGTTAAAGAACCCCAGGTGGTCGAAATTTCCGAAGTCCTCCACTACGGCGTCTCTCATAATCATATGGTGGTTTTGGGACGTGAAACCCCACATATCAATCAATGGGCATTTTCCGACGCGACCGAAATATCTTTGACCTTGGCCGAGAATTACTTATAAGGAGAAAGCGTTGGCGAGTTTATATTCCACCGTGAAGGGTATGTGTGCAAAAAAAACTATCGGACGATGATCTATGGTAATGCGTTACGAGGGGAGGTGGGCGAGGGGTGTAGTTGATTTGATGTTGAAACAGAAATGCAGGAGATAGAACGTCCGTAGTACACTACAGCGCACACACTCCACCTGTCCTGTATACTTCTACTTGTGTTTCATCCCTTGCGCAGTTTGATTTGTTTCGGGGACATAAATAAAACGCGAGAAAAGTTGAGTCTTGAATTCGCTTGTCTCGTATTTTCTTCCTTTCATGTCTGGACAGAATGACTAACATGTCATTAGTCTACCGTACCACGTGACCGCAACATTTAGTACACAAAATACGCCACTTCCTATTCATGCTAAACGACGCGGTATGTAGTAAATGTCATTCCAAATTAGTAGTGGTCGTCGGGGAACGATCTGGGGACCGTGCCCTTAGTAGTCTGTGCGATACGCTCCGACAACTACTGTTTGGAAACGGTGAATAGATGCATAGGGAAAAAACAAAACTTGTCTGTCCTTGATGTTCGCAAAAGCCCCTAACACGTGACTGAAATTGAACATGTCCCCACTATGTCCAGGAATTTAAGTTCAGGATTTTACCATGGTGGTGTATTCTTTCGAAACTTGGCACAAACACATTGACGTTATTTCGGCAAAATCGCCTAAGAAATAGAATTACTTCAGAAGAACGCTAAAGGGTACCACAAAAGAATGAATGCTTATAGTCTTTACTTCACTGGTCCCCCCCCCCCCACCCACCAGGCTTTTTCTTAAATATATCTGAGTTGTTTGGTCACCACATCTTGCAACTGACACAATTTCGAGTCTGTCCAGCGAAAGGCAATCAGATTCATTTTCAACCGTTCCAACCATAATTTCTTCCCTTCAGAGCACGTCCACGCTTTATCTCTAAATCATTTCGAACACAGACGTATATGTCCAATCGGGTTATCATGTTATATAACATCGTGCTCAAATCGGTCCGCATAGCCACAGCCATTTCATTCACCAGTCATACTACCCATGTGACCCTCCGAATATCTTGGACATTCTGTCATTCAGATGTTTCGTTGAATATTACAACTATATACTCGTTTTTCCAGCGCGCATTTAGTTGGAATAATCCGGACACTTCTTTGCGACAACTACCGCATGCAGTTTCTAAAACAAGTGTCCAATTATGTAGCTTGATGTTCTCGTTCTTTTGTTGTTGTTGTTGTTGTTGTGTTTGTTGTTGTTGTTGTTGTTGTTTTAAGTTTCTTGTAATCGCTCCTGCAATGTCTCAAACATGAGACATTAGTATCCGTATATAAAAAAAAATTCACCCCCTCGTCCACTGAAAATAAAACGCGTCCACGAGAGAAAAACAAAAACAAAACACGCTGAGTCTAAGAGCTTGGGCAAGTCTTTCAACTCGCCCCTGGTCTACTGAAAATCACGGGAGCACACGGGCGAAACATCATTTAAGATTTCTGAACATACGTAACTGATAATTAACGAAGACACTTGAATGAAGTGTCGGGATTCTCCCACTGATAAGTATACCGGGGCCGCACGTTTCAGCTTGGTTGGTTAACCGTCTGCATGGATGCTGGCTTTGAGACACGGATTCCAAGAATGAGCTTTTGAAAAGATGAGTGGTTCATTTTCAATTTTTACTGTACGTTTTGTGTTTTGTAGTCGTAATGCCATTGTTATATTGTTTCCTATAGTCTACCTCAGTTCTTGGGTCCGCAGATCACGCCCCACCGCGGTTGTCTAGTGGCTAAGGTTTGCTGACCCGCAGGTCACGGACCGAATCCCGGCTGCGGCGGCTGCATTTCCGATGGAGGCGCAAATGGTGTAGGCCCGTGTGCTCAGATTTGGGTGCATGTTAAAGAACCTCAGGTAGTCAAAGTTTTCGGAGCCCTTCACTACGGCGCCTCTCACAATCATATGTTGGTTGTGAGACGTTAAACCACACATACCAATAAAATCATCACAATTCTTGGGGTAAGTGAACTTTGCCCATCATTAAAACAAACAGCATTTACCCCAATTTGCCCACGATGGTTGCCGAACGCTCAAAACAAGCAATATACTATCATTTAGAGTATGCGTCTGATAGTAATCACCCCCGATTTGCCCGCGATGATTACCGAACGCTCAAAGCAAGCAATTTACTCTCGTTTATAATTTGCCGCCCATAGCAATCACATTGCTTTAGGTAAATGAATGAAGCATGGTATAGCTTGCATGCTTACTAAGCTTCTCGACTTTTTTTGCAAAAAAAAATAATAAAAGAAACACCATTCTCTAGAAAACGCGCAATCGCGAAGGTCTTCAATAACCGGCCACATACTGGCTATACAGAAGAACCGGCTATGCAAAAATGTTACAAGTGAAGCAGACACAGCGAGGAAAGTGCATGTTCACGAGAACTGCGCCTTCTTTTACACACGAGCAAGATGGTGCTGGTACCCCTTCTTCGAGCACACTTCTATTGGCCAGGCCTGCAATAAAACGCAAAAAGGGTGAGAGAGAGGGTATTTCAGGGCACGTAGCCCATGGTGCTGAACATTGATGTGGGACTGATATTTTCCTGCTATAGTTAAGTTAGGAAAATCAATGCTGTCTCATTTATATTAGCTTGAAATGCATAAAACAGCTCGCTGAAATGTTTCACTCTGCAGGTGACAATGAAGAATACGCAGTAATTTGAGTGCGTTGAGTGGTACATGTTGGGAAAAGAAATAGTTGTGTATATGCACAGCCTTGATATGTATTGTGTGCGCATATACTGCACATCTTGTTTTAAAGATAACTTTTTTTCTTTACTTGAAAAGGAGAAGAGGTGAAAGCCTGAGTGCTGTTCCACTGATGCTTTCATACGTGTAGCGCATGTTTACTTGTTAGTTCACTTGTGTTACGTTCTTGTGAGGCATTGAATGTGCTAACATGTCCAGTGGAGATAAGTCTAAGACCTGGTAGTTTGTCGTAGGTTGAATTCTAACAGGCTGAAATTCTTCAGGTTGTTGCATTGCTCATGAGCGCTGACAGTCAGTAGCCTTGATAATGTTGGATATAAATTATCTTCGCCCTGCCACGGTGGTCTAGGGGCTAAGGTACTCGGCTGCTGACTCTCAGGTCACGGGATTGAATCCCGGCTGCGGTGGCTGCATTTCCGATGGAGGCGGAAATGTTGTAGGCCCGTGTGCTCAGATTTGGGTGCACGTTAAAGAACCTAGGTGGTGGAAATTTTTGAAGCCCTCCACTACGATAACTGTTTGATACGTGGGGTTTAACGTCCCAAAACCACCATATGATTATGAGAGACGCCGCAGTGGACGGCTCCGGAAATTTCGACCACCTGGGGGTTTTTAACGTGCACCCGAATCTGAGCACACGGGCCTACATTTGCGCCTCCGCGGCGGGGCAGCCTTCCACTACAGCGTCCCTCATAATCATATGGGGGTTTTGGTACGTTAAACCCCACATATCAATCAATATTATAAAATATCTTCTCGCAACATCATGAATAACCCACTCAATCTCAAATACAATTGTTGAGGTTTCCTCTAGCCTATCCCATAATATGTGTGGACACTATATAGTAATTGTTTGTTTCACCGAAATCGGTGGTGAACTGCAAATATTTCACTGGCAGCACAAATATGCCATTCTCTGTAAAATACATTACGTACGTTTCTCAAGGAAAACAAAACGATTTCTAGTGTTTATATCTCAATCGGAAAAGCTCACATAGTTCATGCCGCGAAAGTTCATGTTCTGCCAACACGGAACCTTGACGTTCAAGTTACTATTTCCCGTCCTTTACGACATGCCAGAGTAAGCAAACTTGAAGACGTCCCCCCTGCAGAACCTCGTATGCGATGGGCAGCCTTATACTTCGCACCTTTTAAGAAGACTCAGTGGCCAGCTTGCTCTTGCCTAGCGAGGCACGTCGAGGTGGCAATGAATCCGCCGTCGGGATGAGGCCACCTGTAGCTTTCGGGCACTCGACGCGAGTCAGTCCCTTCGCAATCGCTTGTTGTAATCTCCCGAGTCGAAGTACTTTTGCTTGGTACATGCATAGAAAGGCAAACTGTAGATGTTCTAACACCTTCATGGGTCTTTAAAGAGTGTTTGCTTGTTCCACACTCCCGTTTTCCACACTCCCGCATTCCCGTTTTGCACCTTTTCTTGCCTATGCCAAGTGTATTTTTATGGTAAACTTGGTGATTTTGGCATTGTGAAAGATCAATTTACTAATACGACAAAAAGAAAACATTTGTCTTTTTCTATGTGGTGGCAACAAACGATACATTACTTAATCATCATCCGCGTGTCTTATGTCGACTGTAAAACGAAGGCCCCTCCATATATATGGTTTCCAACCAACCATGATCACCGCGAACTGATTCATTTTATGCCTACACGTATCTGCTGCGCACGCCTAACAATTTGCGGTCTTTGGCCGCGCTTCACAATTAGTCTTGGTATCCAAAGCAGTTAACTTGTGCGAAATGCTTAGACGCAAAGCTACCGGAAGACGCAATGCGTGCATGAGGGCGTTAGTTGGAGTAACGTGTAAACAGTGCCATGTCACTCAGGTAACGCAGGTACACTGTGCAAAAACTTCACTTCAATTCCTCTCACTATATTACAAAGCTCGCAACGCAATCACACGCGGAGAGTAACGTTATACGAACGGCCTTAATGAGAACCACACAAAACAAACGAAAGTAGGGGAAATTATTTGTACAAATTATATGTGACGAAATTAAAGTGGGCGAAAAGACAACTTGACGGCGACAGGGGCTGAACCTGCAACCTGCAAATAGTGCGTACCTTTGTTAAATTTATCGGGTATATATGTGCAGTTAAATCTGAGTGTTAGTCAGATGAGCTCGCAGCCCTGGCGGAGAGTGCCATGAATGTAATATACGCCATAGTCCACCAATACTTTAGTGACGTATTTCCGTCCCGGATATGACGCTGATAAAATGGATGCCACCAAACTTGAAATAAAAAAAGCTTAGAAAACTATTGACCCGCCCAAAATTGAACACCCGTCTCCGCAGCCTGCGACGGTATGCGCCCAACGCTTCCGATTTTTTTTTTCTTTATTGTACGGAGCTACCGTAACAAACGGAAGAAAAACGCGTCTTACCCCTCTCACACATTCTCTTTCGCTCGGTGCTCTCTGTTCGTGGGACAGGGTTTGGCCGGCTTCTATGAACTATGAATAGAAGTTATGCGGCACGACACTTACTAGCACCGATAACGAATTATTCGTCAACAACACGGCTAAAGCATAACGTTCAAGATTGCGCGCCGACACTGCAGTCTCGGAGGTCATGGTTAAACCGTCTCGATAGCAGCAACAAACACTGGCAGTGGATCAGGGAGTCGCCCACGACACACTTATGCGTCATTCTCTTATTTGCCTTTCAGTTCCAGATACAGCGTGTGACGGCTCGTTGTCGAACTAGTGCAGCTTCCGCATGCACCAATGGTCTCAAGCGCCTCAACGCGCAACGGGAAGGCAAATGACATTATATGTAAAACTCAAGAGCGACATGGTATGCCATGCGTTTTTTTTTTTTTTACGAAAGAAATAACTTGCTGCGTTCGAAGAACCTCAATTAAAAGCCTCCGGGCGAATCGCAATCTCACCTCTTTTTCATTCTTGCCTGTAACTCCGGCACCCGCAGAACCTACTGTATTTTCTCCTCGAGAACTTCCTCCTAGTTGCGGTCGTCACTCGACATGGCGTCCATTGACGGCGGTAGGCCGCGAGCACTCAAAGTGGCAGAATATTGCAGGTATAGCTGCGGGATGCAACTGAAGACGCGTCCGTATATCTGCCTGCTGGCTTCCCTTATGATAGAGATATAGTTTTACATTAGGTCCCGATAGACCCAAATAATGTTTTTTCATACCATACCATTGGGCTCCGATGGACATAAAGTTTTTCCATAACATACTGTACCATGGAAGAAAAAAAAATTTTGGTAGTCGGTCTTCTGGAGAATATTTTCGTAAAGTTTTCGTATACTTATGTACAAATATTAGAGGTATAAAACAATACATTGATACACAATCAGCTAATAAGAGAAAGGCCGAAGTGCGAAGTTTTGAATGAAAATAAATTAGCGAGGAATTCTTGTGTCGCTGAGAAATTCACATACGGCTAAACAGATGTTTTTGTTGCCGTGTCCCAGAGAAGACCCGAGGGAAAGAATATTTTTCGAATTAAGAGTGGTTGCTAAGATTCTGAATCAAATTTCAAAATTTTGTATCATATGTGTGATGAACGATGGAAACTCGGTAAAAAGCGATCGATGTTGTCTGGCTCTAGACAACAAAGGCATAGGGGAGATGGTACCATGCCAAAGATGTCTAAAAAATCTGAGGAGAAATACGGTATCTAAATTGTGTAAGAGACGCTTCTAATTTACGACATGTATTGCTTTAAGCTAAAGAAAGATGACTATATAGTTGAACTCAGTAATTTGATTTTCACGCAATCTTGAAGTGCGGTACATTTGCGGAATTTGGATTCAGTAGACACAGCTTCTTGGGCATGTCGCTCAGCAACATGGCGCGAGCATCCGTTTTTTTTTCCCTGTTATCGTATAAAAATCTTGTTTTGCGGAAGTTTCGGTGCTGGTGCTGGCGTTAATTGTCATCGCAGATTTAGAGAAAAAAATCAGCGTTGTCTGTGAGCGAGAACTTGAGATAGATGCCAATAAATATTTTCGATTCGAGCGAGAATATAACCCTGGCCTTCTTCGTGGCAAGAAGGCGTTTATTACAGAGTCACAATATTGCTCGAAACCGATTCCAAAAGAAAAAAAATCTACGATAAGTAGTGTGATGAACTGTCTCCTTAACAAATGTCATGTTCGTTGAAAAAGCGTCGAATTGCGCCAGGTGTGACAATATTGTCCCGTTATAATGAGACACAGACCGGCACTTGCAGGTCAACAGAACGTCACGCTGGTCCGATTACTGGGAAAACAAAATCACCATCCCTTTTCACGTGCTTCACCTCATCATTTTTCGCACACACAATCCTGCCAGCAACGATACCGCGTAATACAAGCTATTGTGCTTGTGGCAGTATGTGAACTCTACTAGGAGTGCATGGCTAAAGGCCAACCGAGTACAAAGTGCTCACACATTTAATCATCAGCATCAACGCATCAACGAAGTAAGCTGCTGCTTCACGCGTTTGCCAAGTGCTTCACCAATTCTCTAAAGGAAAAATTAAACTGCAGTGCGGATCTTCGCAACTGTACTTGCATTTAGGATAGTTAGAAACGGCCATTGTAACTCGTACAGACTTTTCCTGTCTTGTAGCACGACCGAGAAGAGTGGCCAGATTAGCCACTGCAAATGCGATGCGAACAGGGCTCTATCGTGCTGTCGCGTTCCACTCCTGAGGCGAAGCTCAGATGCCCTCTAGCTTTTGTCACTTTTGGTTGAAGCGAGATTATTGTGCCTTCAGAATGCTTTCGGAACTCAATGAAATAAACCAACCTTATTCGGTTTAGCAGAGTTACGTGAACAATCAAATTGGATCAGATATGTAAAAAAAACATACCTGCAGATGTCTACAACAAATATAACGTATTTTCAGTGATCATCGCAGTAGCGTCGGAGCTTGGTAGAAGATGTGAGGGAGTCCAGCGGCACGGATTATTGGTCTATAGTTGGTTAAAAAACCTATTTTGCATTCTGCTGCATGGTCGAGGAAAATAATGAGTATATCTTGTCTTCAGTGACACAGGTCAGTGTCGTGCAGATGTGTGCGTACGTATTTGTGCATGACAGTTAGCGACTAAAACGACTAGAGCAAGCAAGCAGGCATACTAAAACATACATACTAAAACGACTAACTCTACTGAATACTTACCATCTCCGCAATATGCGCATTTCTCGTAAGCCATCCGAGTCCTTTGACGCGGGCTTTTACAAAGAACCGGATTGCATGTTTCCGATAATGCATTGCGAAGTAATCTTATATATTCACTAAGATGGATCTTCTGCCACTTGTTACGCGCGCGTGCACTAAGGATTGAGTTTGAGGAGGAGGATGTTTTGTGCGGCTGAAATATCTACAGCCTTGCGAAATTTGCAGGTGATTGTCCGGCTTGCTTTCCTTCGTTCTGGCTAGATTAAAATACTGCACTCTTTTCTTCAAATGCGAATTTATTTCTTAGTCGGGCTAGGTCAGGCATCTGGCGTTGTCAGCGGCGTCCGCGCGCCGGCAGGTGTTATCTCTTCGCCCTCTCTCCCTCTCCCATAGCAACAGCTGCAAGTGCGCGCGTTTACCCTTGCCCCTAACAACCGGAGCATGTGGTGCGAGAGAGTGCAGAAGGGGGTAGGTGTAGTGCTTCGCCGCTCTTTCTCTCGCCGTTTACTCTCTCTCCTCCCTGCGCACCACTGTACCGTCCGCTCGCGCCTCACCCTCGACTGCTCGCTGGCGGGGCGCCTCTCAATGACAGCAGATGTCGGTGAAGGCGAATGTCTGACCATGGCCTCCGAGATGGTGGGCGCACAGCAGGTTCCGCGCACCCGCAATCTCGAAGGTCATGATCTGACGGCGACGGCACTCTCTCTCGGCGCAAAAAAAAAATGCATTCGCATTTCCTCACGATTTTCTTGGGCAGATGAGGGCATTTTTTTAAATAGCGCTGTGCAGGCAGGCTGCCAAAAAAAGGCATCCGCATATATCCAAACAATGCACGTGCGCAGCGCTGTGTACGTGGGATCCTTTTCTGGGTTCGTGTTCTGGCGCCGCTCCTTGTGCTAACAATGTACCAACAATGTACATATCAGTGGCTTATGAGCTGTACCGCATACGTTGTTGTTTCGGGCTCCCATATCACCATATCACACCGAAGTGTCACTCATCACCAGTCACACGTGGGTTCTTATAAGGTTTGAAAACGTGAGTTTGACATCGTTGCGGTATGTCTGTGCAGCGGCACGTCTGGTAGGGCCTACTATGCGAGGAAGAAGTATGTACGCCAAACCCGCGTTATCTCCAAGTAACAATTAAGCCGCAAATAGTCACACATTTCTACAAGCTATAAGACATATCGCATTAACACACTTTGCATACAAAGACCGCGAAATACCGATTGCACGCTGTTCTATCAATCGGCAAAGAAGCGTGCGTCCCATTTAGTGCTCCAGCAAACAGGCTCTGTTTTTATTTACATTTCCCAAACAAGCTCGCTAATTCGGACAGAAAGTCGCAAAGATGCTCCTTTTCGAAAGACAATTTCGACACGTCTTTCCAGCACATGTCCTTGTCCTCCTTGCTCACGAAGGGACAGCAAGTTTTCAATTGCCAGCTTTATAGGGTACTGACATTATCGATTGGCACACTATAATACAAAACAGTGCCTTGTCCCTGTAGCGATGCGGCTTTGGCCACCCATTTACAGTGCTTCACCGCAACCACGGTGTCACCGTGACCGCAACGCTAAGCGTGACTCTATAGTGGCGCCCTGCATGAGAAACACTTGTAAAAGCCTTGCTTGGTGGTTGGCTGAGTGCTGATGACGTAATATCCGACGTCTTCTTGCGTAGCTGAAGTGGGCGTAATTAATCTCAACAACGTGCGTAGGCCGTTGTTGCGATACGTGCACTTCGGCAGAGCCCACTTTGTCGAGAAGGATGGGATTGGATCGGATCCTATTGGGTCCTTCAAAACACAGATCACTGTGTCGCCCGCCGCTCTCACGTGGGGACTGAAATGCCGAGCTCCTCAGCCGCCTCGCGGGCTTGGTGGACAGAGGTGATCTGCCAAGAGCTGCGGATTGTCGCCTCCAACCTGGCAGAGGGGATGTTCAGTAAATGAGTGAATTTGGTATACACTGCCAAAACATATGCTCCAATGAAGCTATTTCCCCCAAGTGTGGGCAAAGATTACTTGGGTATAAGTCAAGGTACATGATGTGTAACATTTTCAAAGTAGGGTACATCCGTGTATGCAAAAGCCCTAATGTAAGTGCTTGGGGCAGAGTTAAATTTCTGTTAGGTGGAGGGAAATTCCTTCTTGACTGGTAGAAACGTTTAGTGAGCTCGTTGTATTTAGTGAGAATTTCCCAGCTATCCCCTTCAGCGGTAGAACGCATGCCCGGGGCGGTGCGGTTAAAGAGGTCTCGTGCTGCCTCGTGTGCTGTTTCATTGAGCTTGGAAAGGGAGGCTTTGATTTGTCCAAGGTGAGCTAGGAACCAACTCAGAAGATGATGCGCAATGTCCTTGTCATGTAGTATTCTCGGTGTTAGTTCTGAGACCGTTCCCTTTGCGAAGGCCCGCAGTGCTTCCATGGAATCACTCCAATTCACTTCAATGTTATCCCTCCTGAGTGCTAAGGCAATGGCCTCCTGCTCCGCAATGATCGGGTCTTTCGTCGGGACCGTCGCTGAGTTGATGGCACAGCCAGCCCCATCGATCACCACGGCCACAAAATCTTTCCCATTGGCGTAGAAAGCCACGTCAACAAATACGACCCCTTGTTTGAGACTTGACGAAGTATACTCGTGGGCCTCGCTACTCTTCTTCCGATGTTGTGTTCTGGATGGATGTTTCGTCGTATAGGACATACCATAATATTTTCTCTAATATTATCGGGGAGATATTGTACTTAATCCTAATCGTCATTGCGTGCTGGCCCAGCTCCTGCATAATCATTTTCTCTGACCTTCTTGTACACATAACGTTGCAAACTGTGCTCTCCCTTGGGCTCCTGCTATTTAAAGCCCAAAAGAAGGGCCAAAATCAGCCATAGCGGGTCCATTAGTGGCCTGTAACTTCTTTATTACAGCGCTTATGAACAAAAGTATTCCAACAGCATCGTACAAATGGGCAGTTATCAGTTCATCGCTACCTTTAGACAGGAGGGCCGCTTATATACTTGACCTTTAAACAGCGCCAATTAAGTGTAGATAACTCGTATCCATTTACTTTAAGTGTGCCTCTTTTGTGACCGGGAATTGTCGTATTTCGTTTCATGCATTCTCACTCCACACTACTTTAAAAGGAACATTTGTCCGTTGCAGCAATGAGTGCGACCACCTGGGGCAGCAATGAGCTTTCAGGCAGCAGGCAAGGTTTGTTCTCTTGGGCGATCTCCCCCTCGCAAACAATTGAAGGGATGCATCGCTGGAAACTCTACGAATTTCGATGAAGGTACGAAGGCTTTTTTTTTTTTTGACATCACTAATTCAATACACGCTTTATCGCGGGCCACTTCAAGTTCCATGACCACATTCTGCCCGCGATTTGTTTTCGCAAGTTATGAGGAGTGTTTCATATCTATGCTGTTCAATCTGAAAAAATCGAATGTTGTTCTTGTTCAGTTTGTATCCATTCACGCTTCAGTGTTCTGCGTAGAAGTGCAGGGCCGTATCTCAACCTACGGAACATTTTCATATGACTTAACAGACATCCAATAATGCCGTATGATCATACGAGAACACATGTGCGTCATACGTGTTCATATACGAGGTTATTAGATAGAAGGAACATGTGTCATACGCTAATTTTCGGTAGGGTTTCATCCAGTGATGGGATGACAACCCAGCTGCCGACCGCGTCAGTACGGATTCCCTTGAGAACGTTCTAGCAGCAGACCAGAAGAACAGAGCGTCAAAGACATGTCTCTGTTTTTCCCGTTCTTTATGCGTCATGAGGGCAATTTAACGAAGCCCACAGAAGTATTTATAAATGAAAATGTTGTTGAAGCACACTAAAAAAGAAACAGACAGAAAGAAGAGGCTGACAAGGACAGCGCTTCTTCAGCCTCTTCTGTTAATCTGTTTTTTAGTGCGCTTCAACAAAATTTTTAATTATGAATGTAGTCCAACTGGCCCAGCTTGCCATCTTCCCACAAAATTCATTGCGAGCCATTTGAGGTTTCTTAACGCACGTGCACCTAAATCGAAATACGCCGCTGTGCTTATCATTAGTTTTCCACGTGAACGCTGCCGACGAATCGAACCGGTGACCTCGTGATTTCTTACAATGTTCTAGTCCCTTATTTTTCAATGCGGTGTAAACAAGATCACGTCTATCTCGCACCGAGACACCTGGACTCTGTGCGGTACATTCGCCATGGAGGAAGATAAATAATTGAGGGAGCGTGACGTCAGGCCACCAGCCTTTGCAAGCCAACCCGTTATGAAGCCAGAAGTGTCGGGTCAAGACGGGCTTTTTGCGTCAAGATCACTCAAGCAACGAAAGTTTCCGATATACTTCAGAGTGTGGCGCCCGGTAACTTTTATCCGAAGCGCGCTTGTTCGGCGCAGAATAGACTGCTCACGCAGTACGTTACAGAATGCACAATCACCGAGATTCTTAAAACCCACCGCACGCTCTGATGTTTGGGTTACGTGTTGGGCCGACACGGTCGGCTTCACTTATACTTGGTTTCACTCGTATGACGTAGTGCTCCCTCCTTTTCTTTTATTTCTGCATGACAATCTCGAACCCAGACACCATTTTGTTCTGAACTGCCAAGTGCGTATATATATTTTCCTCCAAGTTAACATGGCAACCGGTAGGTCTGGGGTTTTAAAATTCAAGAAAGCACCTGTTCACGCCACTCCCGCTTACAAGGAGTCGTCTGGGCACGACTGCGACGTCTCAGGATGCGAAAGCAATGAGTGCAAGGGGGTGATAATACTCAGCCCTGTCAACGACTGTCACAATTAGACGCAGAAAATGTACCTGTGAGGTGTTTTCAGATTGCACAGATTTCTGTCTGCAATGAAACATGCCAAGCTCCGTCGTCAAGTGGATAATATTTAGCACTTAAAATGAAAATATATGACCCCAGTAAATGTAAATGAAAAATGTATGACCATAGTAAAAGCTATGACCCCAGTACACACATACCGCGTGTATTCAAGCGTGACGCCAGCTATTTCGCATTATAGCAGGAATTGCGTGCCGTACGCCTGTAGTATGCACTGCCAAACTTATTGATTGATTGATTGATTGATTGATTGATTTGTGGGGTTTAACGTCCCAAAACCACTACATGATTATGAGAGACGCCGTAGTGGAGGGCTCCGGAAATTTCGACCACCTGGGGTTCTTCAACGTGCACCCAAATCTGAGTACACGGGCCTACAACATTTCCACCTCCATCGGAAATGCAGCTGCCACAGCCGGGATTTGATCCCGCGACCTGCGGGTTAGCAGCCGAGTACCTTAGCCACTAGACCACCGTGGCGGGGCACTGCCAAACTTATTGGCGTACTATTTCGCAGTTTTTGAAATGAGAGCGCACTGCGAGGACGCGGACAGAAAGACAGGGACAAGCGCTTACTACCAACTGAAAATTTATTCGGAAAACTATTAAATATATACTGGCAGATGAAACAGTGTCATGACACATACGATAAGAACAAATCGTGGACCAAAATAACAGAACCGATAACAGATCTATGTACGTCAGCCCCACCTTACCAACGCCTACTGCGATTTCGAGTGATTATTTAACTCCTATGACATCTGCTACTGCTAAATATGCCAGCTCCTTATCGGACAGAGCTATCGATGGTTTGCATAAGCAAGTATGGTGTTCACGCGCTATGTCATCATCATATTATCAGCCTGACTAGGTCCACTGCAGGTCAAAGGTATTTTCTGCTGATCTTTAAAAAGTTCCGTGTCATGCGTTCCTCATATTCTAAGAACGGAATTTGGGGAATGAACTTGGTGGCGCAATACCTTTGACCCTTTTTGAGTTGATCTTTGAGCCACCCGACAAAGCACAAGGGTGCACTGCACCCCTTCACCAACAAAATAAAGAGCCTACCACACGTGCCGAAAACGGGAGCTCGCAAACACACAGAAACCAGAAAACAGAGAAAAGGAAGCATTTTGTATGGACATGCAACGCGCGCAAGCCAGAAATCTAGAGGTGATATGGTAGCCAGCACCTCGGTCGTGCTTTGTAGTCGTAGTGATTCTTATAGGGGCGAATGTCCTTAAGGCGTGGATCGTGCGTCTGCGATGTACATGTAGTAGTAGTAGTCGTCGTCGTAGTAGTACGTAGCCACCACCCCAGCCGGACTAAAGGAGCGCGCACACTTTAGAATTGAGGAGGAAACCCGCGCACGTTAATCATAAATAAAAAAGGATGGTTGTTTCTCATGAAGTGATCGACAGAGAAGAGTATCAGTGACTTAATCTGCAATAAAATTTGCTTTGACTTAGATGTTTACTAAAGAAAAAAAAACTAGTAACAGAAGGGTGCACTTTGAGCACTATCTGACCAGAAAGGGTTGCCCAGGTAAACCTCGCTGGGCGCAGCCTCCTTGGTTTTAGCAAGGTTTAGCAAAGGTTGGGCCGCAGTGCCATGAACTAGCGGCGGTGAAAGGTGGGAACTAGACACGAAGCGCAGGCCGTAAGAGAGTGCGTGCGTGCCGCGCTCCTCTAGTCCATCCGGGCCACCTCTCCTTTAGTCCTTAGAATGTCCGCCGGATGATAGCACTTCTATATCATGAATATGCGATGAAAAAATGCGAGATGACGGTACTTGGAGTGTTCACTAGACGGATAGACGCAGGGACAGACGGACGGACTGAACCGGACGTATGCGCGGACAGATATGCACGGATGGACTGACAGATGCTTTGCTCCACTGATCATCATGGACTCAGTGAATATCCTGTGATTTTTGTTGCAGCCACGTGTGTTCAGAGTTAAATTAAAAATCACACAAAAGAAGAACGAAACGCATTAGCAATCTCATGGCACGCCGCGATTTCTTCTAACGTTACATTTATCCAATCATAAGCTTGCAACCATCAACCGTCATTTTCACCCGCAGTAGTCCTGGTGAACGCCACTTCGAGCTGAGATGGTCGGCAGTGATGTAGTGATTTTGTGTCGTGAATAAAATACTAAATCATTTGAGTTCGCCGAAATAGTTATGCTAAAATCATCCCTAACGATCACTCTGTACAAAACGCAATTTAAAAAAAAAACGGGTGCTTCAAAAGCGCAGTAAGGCCCCTTTGACCACATCGAGGCGCTGCAAGTGTCAGCGCACGGAAGATGTAGTCACTAATTTTTAAACAAGATCAATAACAGTAACAAGGTAGTTATAAGGTGGGAAAAACAGGTATCTAAGCCCACAGAGGTGAAACGAGGGCTTAGGCAGGGATGTCCTCTGTCACCCTTGTTATTCATGGTGTACTTACAAGGATTAGAGGCCAAATTAGAGAGAAGTGGACTGGGCTTCAACCTCTCTTTCGTCAAACAAGGAAAACTCATTGAACAGCCACTACCAGCATTGATGTACGCAGATGATATAGTGGTAATGGCCGACAACAAGGAAGATTTGCAGAGATTGGTGGACATCTGCGGTAATCAGGGAGATAGGTTCGATTTTCAGATTCAGTAAGCAAAATTAGCAGTCATGATTTTTAATGACAATGAAGGTAGTAAGCTTAGAATACAGAAGGTCATGTTAGAGATAACAGATGAGTACAAATATCTGGGCGTATGGATAAACAATGGGGCCGAGTACCTAAGGGAACACGAAATGTACGTGTCGACTAAAGGTAACAGGAATGCAGCGGTAATAAAAAAACAGGGCACTGTGAAATTGCAATAGGTATGATGTTGTGAGAGGAATATGGAAAGGAGTCATGGTTCCTGGTCTGACGTTCGGCAATGCGGTCTTGTGCATGAGATCAGAAGTTCAAGCAAGATTAGAAATTAAGCAACGTGGAATAGGTAGGCTTGCCTTAGGAGCTCACGGGAATACACCAAATCAGGGAGTACAGGGTGATATGGGATGGACATCATTTAAGGGCAGGGAAGCTAGCAGTAAGATAAAATTTGAGAAGCGATTGAGAGAAATGGGGGAGAAGCGTTGGGCTAGGAAGGTATTCAGCTACTTGTACATGAAGAATGTCGATACGAAATGGCGGAAGCGAACCAGAAAATTGACTGGTGAATACCTGGAAAACAGCAGGAGGCCAAACCAAAAAGAATGATCGGTTAAGAAGAAGGTGAAGGAAGCTGAGACTGATATGTGGAGAATTGGCATGATTAAGAAGTCCGCACTAGAGATCTATCGAACTTTTAAGCAGGAAATAGCCAAGGAAAGGATCTATGATACTACTCGGTGTAGTTCCTTACCGTTTGATGCCAGGTCGGAAGTATTGCGAACAAAGACATATCGGGCCAAATACGAAGGGGTAGACACGGTATGCAGTGCGTGTGGAGAGGAAAACGAAACTGCTGAACACTTGATAATGTTCTGTAAAGGGCTTCACCCCGTAGTTCAGGTTGATGGCGCAGAGTTTTTCAAAGCACTGGCGTTTAGGGATAGTGAGGGAAAAGTAGACTTTAAGCGGGTAGAATTAACTAGAAGGAGGTTCTGATTGGTGGCTAAAGTCAAGGCACGAGTGAAAATTGAACCCTTCACTGCAAAGTACGAATCCTCAACCTCACTATTTAAGGGAAAGAAAATAAATCTAGTTTGTGGTTTGTTAAGTATTACGGCTTGGCAGTCACATCCATCCATCCATCCATCATCCATCCATCCACCATCCATCCATCCATCCATCCATCCATCCATCCTCCATCCATCCATCCATCCATCCATCCATCATCCATCCATCCATTCATTCATTCATTCATTCATTCATTCATTCATTCATTCATTCATCATTCATTCATTCATTCATTCATTCATTCATTCATTCATTCATTCATTCATTCACGGCGTTTTCACGCAGCGCCCAGCCACTCACTTTCTCTCTCGATTGGGAGAGGGCGCGG
>NW_023611860.1:0-120461 GCF_013339725.1 Rhipicephalus microplus | reverse complement strand
TCGTTTGCAACAGCGCTCAAGATTGCCATTCAAGAAGCTGACTCAGCTGTATCCTAAATATTACTTTTGGGTACTGCTTTTTTATGTCAGCCAGCCATCATGTGAGTTTCTCTACGGAACGTTTGAGGAAATAATAATTAAAAAGTAAATCAGTAAAGCATATTCTCTGTACAAAAAAAAAATGGTTTTGTCTACTTCCCTTCTTAATTCAGTGACATTTTCATGTGATGAAAAAAGTGTTCGTGAATAGAGCAACTCACTCAACCTTTCATATTCCACGTGCCTATAAGTGAATGAATAATGAATTAAAAATTGTAATTGAAATTCGAATTTAATCCCGCAACAACGACATTTTACGAAAAGGGCAGGTAAGAGCTGTGAGAATAGCTTGAGTAGCCTTGACCACCTAGTACACAAGGTAGCACAGAAGACGTGCAGCTAAGGACAACCAACAAAAGTGTTTCGCATTCTGCAAAACATTAAACAATGAAAGATTACAATATAGAAATAAAAAATGTAGTCACCCGTTCACATCGTTATATAAACACTAATGGCAGCTGTTTCAGTAATATGCTAGATATGTCAATGTTATGTTTCATAATTAGGCAGTTTAGAAGTGTAGGGAGCTGAAACTTTACTAGCATAGTGAGGTGAGTTGGGCACTGCACTGCTTTAAATTGATTTGAACTCTTGATATTTTTTCATTATTTCATATACGTGTCCATTTCTTAAACGAAAGAGTGGTACCTCTTCACAGAACAAGGGCACTCTTCTCTAGTCGTCTGTAGAGGTCTATGGCTACATTTTTGATAGGTTCACTTTGAATACTCATTGACAATTTTAAATACTTTGGCAAATTGTTTGAGAAAATCGAGGGTTTATTTTGTATCAGAAGGACTTTTGTCACAGTGTGACCGGTCGAAGTATTCTAAAATGTGTTTCTTCTGTGCCACGTGCGTGATCCCCAGGCATGACATGTTTGCCTAAGAAGCTGTTCGAATGGCGTATGATAGTAGTACCAGCTTAGTTGCCGTGTGGCTGTGCAAAAACAATATGTTCATTTAAGCTTCGTACGCCTTTTGTAGTTGTGTAGTGAAGATACTTGGTTTATACGTACGTCGACTATGTCAATGACAAACAATTTAAATAGAACTATCCACAAGAAAACGGTATGGTGATAGTGATGGAGGTGGTGAAAGCGTAAACATCGTTGTTAAGGCGTCGGTGATGGCGATAGTGAACGATGACGGCGAAAATGTATATTTAGAGCCGCTGACAAAAGGCCACGTGAATGTTCATAATGGTTAGGATGACATATATTTATGTCTTCAACTGATGATGCAGGTGTTTGTTGTGATATGTAGTGATAAGAAAGACTACGTTGAAACAAAGTGTGAGGCCGGCGGACTACTTCATCTATAAAGAAGAATTGTAATGAACGTTGTTTATGTGGCGTTCCTGGCTTCCGCATATGTGGACATCCTTTTTATTGCTGAACTGCCACTACACTTCTCCGGCTTTGCTTCATTCCCGTTTCCTTAGTAGTGTCATTGCACATACGAGAAAATACTTGCTTAACTACGTTGACTGTGGGAATGTGGTATACAGAACCTTCATTTGCGCATCCTATGGGCGTCTTGAAAGTCAAACCGTTTTTTGGCGCTTTTTTGTGAAAACTACTTGCATGTTAGCATGGCAGCGTTCGACATCTTTAGATAAGATGAATAAATTTCTTATCCAGTGCTTCATTTTATATAAAAATGCTAATAAAAACCAAGATGACTAGTGATCATTCGCTAATTATTAATGCGTCGTAATATGAATGAGTCTAGTTGTTTTTGGTGGATGTCTTGACTTCTCAGTACGGCCTGCTGAGTGTGAAAAGGGCGGAAAAAATTCAGTTGGGTTCACGCTAGTAGTTCCATGCATGAAGATAGAGCGGAATTAAGTGATGTTTGCTCTCTTTGTTTAGGTTTGCCTTTTTACTTCATAAATTTTATTTTCGGTTTGTTCACTTTGTCCTTCTCTTTTTTCCCACCTTTTTTGTACTTCTTTCTCTCTCTCCCTTTGCTTCTATCTGTTTTATAGTTTCAGAATTTTTTGTTTTTTCTCTGTTACTGTGTCTTTTTTTACCACCTTTTTATGTTTGTGTCTGTTTCCTTTTCCTCCTTCCTGCGTCATTCTCTCGCAATCCTTCTTTATATCGCTTCTACACTCTCTCTCGATTTCGTTTTGCTTATTTCTTCGTTTTTTAAAATTCTCTCTTTATATTATTATTTTTGGTGTTGTTTCTTTTCTTTACCATTTCGTGCCTATTTTTTCATCTGTGTTTTGTTTCTCTTTATGTCTTTCTTTAACAGGTAATAAACAGAGACGTTAACTGGATCCAATGTTGCGACATGTGCAGATAACTGTCTTCCTCAAGGCTTCAAAGTTTCAGAGTTGAAGAAGACAACTCCATTTGTCGAAATATCAGCTGCAGTACACATTCCCTAACTTTTCCTCGCAAGTTTTCCCCTTCCCCTTCCTACGTTTTCATGTCTTTCTATCTGTCTGAATCTTTATTTACGGAGTACTTTCTTTTTTATTTATTCTTCCTTCCATGACTTTCTTTTGCTCTGTCGTCTTCTTTCTTCTTTCCTTTTCGCATCTCTTTCGCGCACTATTTCACTGAGCAGATTTTATCTAGCGTTCGCACTCTCTTTTGTTGCGCTGTTGCGTGGATTGCCGAATTACTTAAGCGCGTACCTACCTTTACAGTTTCGCACTACATTCTATACGATGGCGATAGTTACTCATTTATTGAATGAACCATGATTTCGAGGGCCCTCGCTCAAATTCCTGAGTAACAGTTTCTTCAGGAACATCTTCTTTTCAGCGCATTACAATAATGAAAGAATTTTCAATCGTTTTGACCACTGTGAAAAACAGAAGTAAAAAAACACCACTTGTTGCATCAGACCTTTGAACAGAATATACAGCTGATGGCTCGTTTTGTCTTCTGTTACCAGCTCATCCGTCCGTTGGTGTCCTACTCAATGTCTGCGGCACCGAATCTCAGGATGTCTGCGTTACCTTGCACCGCTGACGAAAGAGGACACATCCTGCTTTAGGAATGTACCACTTGACAAAGAAAATGGATCGGTACGCCTACAGGAGATCTCCAAGTTGGCTTGCTTGAATTTCATTCCCAACATCACGTAAGTAAGGATCACGAAAGTGAATGAGGTGCTAGGGCTTGTGTCGTGATTCTTGTGAGAGCTAAATGAGTTGATTACTTGGCTGGTTGAAGGTGCTCAACTGAGTGAGATACACTGGCGCAAAATAAAACCAATGACCTTGCAAAAAAACACCAGTGCACATGCTACTTAAACTGCTTATTTGCAGGGAGAGGTTTCACATGCACAATCGATTGTTCCGTATGATCGTGAACGAATTAACCTACATATGTATATCAAAGGTTGTTGCGCATAAATTTAGGTTAGTGATTCCGTAAAGTGATAGATGGTTCATCAATACAGCGATCTTTGTTCTTTTAACTTGAAGATGTTTTATGTCCGGCTTCACCGCGACTGTACAACGTAATTTCGTCACGGATATAAAGTCGTAAAATATAGGCTAACAGATAGCAAAGAAAAAAATTGGCCCTGTATCTGCATGTTTGACTGCAAATGTCGTCGAAAGACGACAGTCGTGCGTGCAAATAGAGTGAAGAAAAGGTTTATTTGATGTTCTGTGCGAGAAAATCGGTTCATTGCATTCTGAAAGCGCTGGATTAGAGAGTCTGAATTCGTGCAGCGAAGGCGAATGAGCGCATCGAGGCACGTTAGACACGAGCGTCATCTGGCAGCTATCTTCGAAAACGAAGAAAGGCATGCCCGCCCTCGGAGTAAGATGCGCACTTGTCTCGGAGGCGAAAAGGTGTAGCACGCAAAGCGACGGGCACGTGCTACAACCATGTCGTCATAGCAAAGTGTGGGAAGCACTTGCCTTTTCAACATCGTGTTCCACTGTCAGCGTATCGTGATAATGCTACGGTCCTTAGAATTACTTGTGTGTAGCTTTTCTAGAAAAAAAGACACACATACAAAACATCGTGGTGTTGTTATGGTGCCTTAGATATGCTCAATAATTGCTTTTTATTTGACGATCGCACAAGTATGAACGCTGAAACTTGAGAAATATTGTTGGGCGCTGTGGATGGGGTAGGCTGTTTGAGGAATCATTTTGTGCCAATAAGGAGATCGTTACCGCGGACAAAGAGACAAATGAAGAGACAGACAGACAGACAGACGAAAATTTTGGCGTCGAAGGTCCGCAAGAAAGATTATCGTCTTTAAAAAACGTGACGGAACTGTTCCGCAGCAGGGTGTCGACCCAGCAACCTTGCCCTGCTCAGCGCGCGAAGCTCAGCAAATGTCGCAGAGCGACCCTTCTCCGATACGTATGTGGCGCATCAATTAAATATACCACATATTGCTGGCTGTCCTCTGAGCTCATCAACATAAGCGCGTTTTCGTCGTGAGTTGCTAGATGGAACGACGGAAGCACTTTGGGTGCGCCCGCTCTCAAGGTCATTGTGCCACACCACCTCGCACGTTTCTGTGTGCGCACCTCCGCAGGCCATGTTAAAGGTGTGTATTTTGGCGCGTACATATTCTTGCGAGACATTGTGTTTATTTGCAGATGAGGTCAAATGACGTTGGAAAAGAGCAGCGTACTTCTAAGACAGGCCTAGTCCGGTTCACCCAACCACACAGTGGAAGCGCCGCTCCACTACTCTTATTCTTCTACCGCGCCCCGTACGCTCGCGCATCTTCGTTGCATTTTGCCTGGCGGCAGACGAAGCTCACCGAGCGAGTTAAATAAGCCTATGATGGTGCTGTTTTAGGCGGGCTCTGTGAACAATTTGCGTAGTGCGCGAACGCCGACTATTGGATGTGACTCGGGTGACAGCGTAATTCACGTCACTGAGACGAGTGACTATCACAAATTGGACGGAATAGTTTGCTAAAATCTCCCGGTGCAATTTTTCTCTACTAACAGGAGTCCACGGCCAAACGTAGTCGCCAGGAGAAAACTCTACGGGGATATGCTTGGCATCGTAGCGACGCTCTCTGTGCTCTTGAGAAGACAATGTTCGAAGGCGCGCTGGTTGGCGTGCGTCTTGAGCACGACACAATGTCTGAGTGATGGACAGATCTTTCTGATGCGAAAAAGGTAAGAGAGTGTACAGAAAACTCCGTGGATTTCGAGCGTGAAGCAAAAAAAAGGGCGATTGTCCAGTAACTTCATTCTTGGCGGTGTTATATGCGTAAGTAACAAACTGTAAGACGGCGTCCCAGTTTTTGTGGTCAGCATCAACGAACATCGATGGCATATTCGTCAGAGTTCGATTTGTTCTCTAAGTGAGACTGTTAGTTTGTGGATGGTGAGGGTTGGAGTGGCGAAAAGAGGAGCCACAGAGGCGCAATTTTTTCTCAACCACATCGGCGATAAATTGCCGTCCTCGGTCACTGATGACAACCCGTGGAGCACCGTGACGCAGTATGACTCGTTGTAACAGAAATGGGGGAAACAGCGGCTGCTGTGGCTGATGTCAGTGCGTCCGTTTCTGTATAGCGAGGTAAATAATCCACGCACACTATAATATATCAGTGGCTCGATGGGGTCTAAAGAAGGAGTCCGAGCAAATCAATGCCAACTTTTCAAAAGGAAATGTTGGTGGAGGAATGGGCTGCAAATAACCTGCTGGAGCAGTGGTGGATTGCTTGTGTTGCTTGTGGCGCTGACATATAGCGCAGCTGGCGACGTACCGTTTGTGGTCTTGCAACTTTTCGGCCAGTAGAACTTCTCACGCAGTTGATGTAGCGTACGTGTGAAACCGAGATGACCGAATGTTATGTCACCGTGCATAGAACGATGGAAGACCTAGCGCCGGCTTTACGGCAACACTAGAAGCAACGGGAGGCAATCGGCTGAATAGTTTCTTTGTACAGCAAGCCATTTGAAATTGTGAAGTGCTTGTCGGCGGAATTATGTGCAGCTTCAAGCAATGGTTTCAGGTTAGGTTCGCGCTGTTACTCACGCTTGAAGCTCCTCATATTGGGGATGTCGGACGAGATAGAAACTACACAGTCATCAATGTCATCGTCGTTAGCATTGGTGTGCACTGAAAGAAGACGGGATAAGCAGTCAGCATCCGTCTGACATCGTCCGCTCTTTTAGGTCACAGAAAAGCTGTACGCCTAAAGGCGCAATGCCCAACAAGCCAGCCAGCCATACGGGTCGCAAAGTCCCCCAAGCCAGCATAGTGAATGATGATCGGTCACTATTGTGAACTCGAAGCCATCTAAATATGGTTGGAACTTCTGAACGGGTAGAACGACTACTAAGCACTCGAGCTCGGTGACGGTGTAGTTATTCTCTGCTCTCGTCAGTGTCCGACTGGCATATGCTACGACGTGATGACTGTTGTTGCAGAGTTGGACCAGCACAGCACCAACACCTAGCCCACAAGCATCAGTATGAAGTTCAGTCAATGCGTCAGGATCGAAATGCTTCAGGATGGGTCCTGAAGTCAATTAAAACTTCAGTTGTTGAATGCAGTCTCACAATTATCATCCCACAAGTGTGATCTGTCATTATGAAGAAGGGACGTGAGTGGAGAGGCAAGTTGTGCGAAGTTCTTAATAAATCGGCTAAGTTATGTGCACAAACCCAGAAAACTTGGAAGGTCCTTCACTGTTCGTGGTTGTTCAAATTTGCGGACCACTGCGGTCATCAGTGGGTCTGGTCGTACACCTTTTTTATCCACGAGAAAGCCTAATAGGAGGGCTTGACGTTCCCTATAATGCACTTCTTTGAGTTTAAAACAAAACCAGCTTCGCGTAAGCATTCAAACACAAGTGACAAGCGGTTGTTATGTTCTTGAAAACTCTTTCCGTCGATAATCACGTCAGCTAAACAGCACATGCAAATTTCCCGTTTTAGTCTAGGGAGTGCTGTATCCATACATCTGTCGAAGGTCGCTGTAGCATTGCACAAACCGAAGGGCATAAGGTTAGACTGAAAAAGACCGTCTGGTGCTACGAAGGCCGTCTTCTCTTTATCTCAGGGATGCATAAGAATTCGCCAATACCCAGAACTCAAGCCAACAAAAGAAAAATAGGAGGCAAAATCAAGGCAGTCCATGGCGCCATCTATACGTAGCAAAGGGCAGACGTCTTTTTTGTGATGGCACCTAGGTGACAATTGTGTACGCAGAATCTCTATGAATTATCTTTTTTTTTTGACTAGAATGACAGGAGATGCCCACATACTACACAAATCTTGTATGACGCCCTTCATTAGCATGTCTTCAACTTGCTCAGCGATGACTTTCCTCTCGGAAGGCGATACGCGATAGGGCTTCTGGCGTATTGTTGGTGCCTGGCCTGTATTGCTGCGGTGTTGCGTACGTGAAGACGGTGGCGTAACGGTAGACGTCTCGTCTTGGGCAAAGTAAAAGACTGAGGCCTAGCCTGCAATCACCTTCCGCATCCGAGACCGTTCGTTTGAAAGAAGTTGAACTTGTTGGTCATACGGTCAATGCTGGCAGAATAGTAGGGGTACGATTGGCGTGGGGTTTCTTTACATCCACCGACAGTTGAAGTGGCCATATGGCAAGAGTACTTTGCTCTTGAAAGCTTGCCAATTTAGGTTTTGCAGGCAGAGATATGGGCTGCACGGAAACCTTCACAGTCCACAAATCGGCACAACCATCAACGGTGAGCACGAGGCAACGAGGCACAATAATATTTTTCTCAAGTGCGTTACTGAAGTTCGGTTCCGCTAAACCATAATAAGAACCCGCACAAGAACGTGAAGAGTTTACGCGTACAAACATTGCGGTAAGTAGGGCCAAGCAGACGTCTTCAGACACGAAAAACACGTCCAAGCTGTCATCAACGGTAACTTCCGTCAATGGAGAGGGCAACACGGGTCGAAAAATAATCCCACCACTACTACAATTCAGAGTGGCACCACATTCACGCGAAAAATCTATACCTAAAATGACGTCCTGGGTCGCCCGTGTAAGCACCGTTAGTTCAGCTCTAAACGTTTGATTTCCTACAGAAAGCAAAACAGAACAAACACCAACAGGGCTCAAGGTTTCAATGTGTTCTTTAGCGCTGTCTAGCGTGCTGGCTCATTCGCTCGCGTGCAAGCTTATGTTGGAATTCAGGTAATTTGTACGTGTCGTGCTTCAACAAGAAGTTTGCGTGAAAGGTACAGTGGCTAAAGAGAGGACAATGGTCAGTTCATCCACTGCCGCAGCCGCGTTTACCTAGGATACGCGCTGATTACACGCGAAAGAGTTGTGACAGATGTTCGTGCTCGTGCTATGTATCCTTAAGCGATCGTTCCATGCATCTTTCTGGCCTGAGCAGTGTGCTTCAAGTGTCAAGCTTTGACAATTGCTTTCTCGCGCTAGTCTTGTCTAAACATGCTCATTTTATGCGTGCTTTCTGCTTGAAGTGTGCTCTGCAAGTTTCGAGCTGCTTGCAGTACTCCGCGTGACATTCCAATTGTAACTGCAGGAAAAAATCTTTCGCAATAGTGGCGAAGCAATGTAAAATGACTGCTCAACTAGATCTGTGAGGACGGACAAGTTGAACTTTTGTGTTATAACAAGTCCTAAGAACTGGAATGAACCACGCTTTTACATGAAGTTAGATTTAAGGCAAGTATCGAAGAAGCGTTACTTCTTGTTACCATGCAGAATGGCCTTGTCTGAAACTCGGGCAGTAAAAACACATGAATCGACATGGTCTACCATTCGTGCGCCACAACCTTTTTTTACTTTTTAAGATGTTCTCTTAATGTGCGACCAAGTGATGAAGAACAAACTAATGCGTCTCTTGCTCACCCTTATGAAGAGTTTTGACCGCATTCTATGGAATACATTCTGTGTAATGCAGATCTGTACTTGGAGGCTCAGGAAAGTAATTCTCTAACAATATTTCAATTCTTTTTCAGATATAAGTGACCAGGTTCGATCAGAGGAGGGTTGTTGTAAATCATAAGGAATAACAGAGCGCAAACGAATTATCATTGAAGCAAGCACGTCATAACGCATAGTTGCTCGTCGAACAACAAAGTGTCTGCTTTCTTTTTACAACTTTTCAACTTAAATTTGCATACCCAACTCCAATCTTTGCCTCATGTAAAGGTCAGAGTACTCATAGGCAGCTAGCTGAGTTTTGGTAATGATTTAGTAACCTTTGCCGATTTAGATTGCATGTGCTTGCAAGTTCTTGCATAATATGGTAAGGTGCACCCTCACATATACCGAACATCATCACCAGAAAATATCACATAAAATTGTGTTGATTTCAATGCCGTCAGACAGCGCAGTAAAAAAAGGAATGACTTCCTGTACAATGTCATCTACTAAGGGAACTCTGGAGAGAGCAGCCATTGAAAATATGAGTCGTGGTAAAAAACGGGGGCAATCTGCAGCCCCACATGTCTATTCTTGAGACAGCTGTGAGGTGTACCTACTCGATCTTGTAAGGTAACTACTATATAGCTCGTCAAAAACGCTGAACTGCGTACAAAAATGAATTCATGCTGGTCACATTAGCTGAACTGAGTACACGAGCAATTTGCACATATCCATTGACAACAACGCTGTTTTTGTCAAAGTGTATTTAAAGCACCAAAAAACCAAATACCGAAGGTGACGTTGTGCACAAGGCGACCTATTTGAAGGTAAAAGTATGTATGTGCTTTTTTGTAAACAAGGCATTCATACGCAAGCCTTGTTCAGAAGATTGTGAACAGGCCTTCTGTGAGAAAGCCGAGAAGTCGTTTTATATTTATTTTATTTTTTATTTGGTCAGCAAACTTCGTTTACTTCATCCTGTTTCATCCCGACAAGACGGGTTCTCATAACTCTCAAACTTATGTGCTTGTGTTCTTTCGGTGCTGTTCATTCTAATGAATCCGATTCAATGATCTGCCTCGACACCTACTGAAGTACTCACTGTACACTTTTTATTGAATTATAAAAAAAGGTAATGATGGATATAATGTTTACAGCCATGAAACATTGTCGCAAAATAATGCAGTGGGTGGATACTGGGTACCAAGCAATGTGGTAGGTGTTGGGTAGATGGTTGGTTTAGTAAAGATCTCGGGCATTAGCTGTCCGTCTGTAAAGCCCTAGTGTCATTCATGCAAGTTTGGACAGACAGGCAGACGGACGGACAAACGGACAGACAGGCATACAGATGGACAAACTAACAGACAGACAAGCAGAAAACAAACAGACAGAGAGAAATACGAATGTGCGGATCAAAGGACAAACGTACTGATAGACAAACAACTGGATGGGCAGACGGACGGACGAACGCGGCCAGTGGATGATCCGTGGTTTACCGTTAAATTCCCTCGAATCTTCGCCCCCCTTATCATCATTTACTCCGTGTATATGCTGTGATTTTCTTTTACCTTAACCTAAAAGCCTTAATGATCACTCAGTTCAATTAATAGAACGCTTCACACGAAATATTATTCCTGAATTGAGCTCAGTACCTTTTTTGCATTAGCTCACTGAGTCTCTTTCCGTCTCTTTCACACCTTTACGGCTCCCATAGCATTCCGGCATCTTCACTTCACGTCTGTCACAACACAAATTCGTAAACAACTTCACTGCTTTCGAAGAGCCCTGGATACCAAAGGAATGCCGTTGCGAGGAGCATGCCACACCAGTGCTTTAGTTTTATGTTTGTATTCACAGTAAAACTTGCATTCTTGCAAACTGGGCAAACTATTGTAACCTTGAGTGTGGAGAGGGGGGCATGGGGTGAAAAAGGCGATGCAGTGAAATTCGCTATCCAGGCGAAAAGCATGAACAGGATTGGTTGAGAAATAACGTTAGGACAGAAAAATGGCGTCCAGGTATCACAACGAGGACGTCTAAAAGTACAGCAAATACTTATTGCATGCATAGTGAACAGCACCGGCAACTACTGGTGCACTGACTGCAATCAGCTACTGGGTAACTAGGACTAAAATAGATGCAGTCTTCCAAAGAGTAGCGGGTATCTTCATTTCTCTCAGAGCTGCCATCGATCGCCAGGTGGTCAGCGACCTGGGGAAACGGCCAGAGTGCTGGGTGGTGTTGTTCTCAATGAGAAAGCGAATGCTGAGATCAAGCAGGAAATGAATAGCGCAATTTGGGGTGGTCCGCCTTGATGCCTCTTGTCTTTCGTGTCTGGCCCAGATATTTTTTGTTATTCCTCCTTCTACGCAGACACAAAAGATCAGTAAAAACAAGAAAGTGGGGAACATTCGGAGATCATCTTCAAAGCGTACAAAAGCACTAACTAACGCTTAACCAGCTTTCATCTCTATGAGCACCGCATTTCTCAAGCACAGAATTATGATGCTTTGTGAGCTTGGTAGTCACAGAGAGAGAAAAAGAAAAGGATGAACGAAAGGCAGGGCCGTTAACCATGAATGAGCCGGTAGGCTACTTTCGGTAGGAGATAAGAGGAATAGAAGTTAGAGAGAGAGAAGGAGAGAAAAGTCACAGATGCCACCACCATAACCATATTTCTGTGCCTATCACAGGTGAGAAGTGACCACCCTTGCTTAATCAAATGAGCATATCCGTTGCACTACGTAACTGGTAACTCAATGCACACAAATTCTTGCCGAGGTTGAAACCATTATGGTGCCGCTTGCGTTCTCAAGCGACAGGCTTCAGAAGACTTGCGAGAACTGCAGTAATGGCGTCGAGCACTTGCAACACGCTTCGCGCTTTCGGTGACTGAATCTTTCTCATCAGCATGCATACAGCATCGACCAGGTGCTGATCATGCCGATAACTTGTCCGTCTTTGCCAGTCAGGTTACGACGTGCCGATGAAGTGCACCTCACTGCCGAAGTCTGATACCTTTCATCAAACGCATGTATCTTTGGAAATTTAGGCCAAACGTCATACACACTACTGGTAGAAGCGTCACTGACCTTTGAGACAGCTGTGTTCAGACATGGTAGTACAAATGAAATGTCAGCTCTGCTGCTAGCAAAAGCACCTTTGCTCTTAGAACCAACTGCGCTTGGCTCGAGTAAAAAGGCAGGGGGGGGGGGGTTTGGACGTGCTTCACGAGGTGACCAAGTTTTGGAGGCTTTGATGCAGCACTAGTGGCGGGACTATCGTCACGTAATGAATGCAGCTGCTTCTTGGTGTGAGATGCCACGTCTGGCTTGTTTATTTAACATTATAAGCATATTCGAAGAAAAAGACTGTCTTCGAAGAGGCATCGTGTGGCTCATTGCAATTTGAACATTTCAGTATTGTGGTCTGACATGTGTTGATGTTGTGGTGCCCAGAGCATCGGGAACAGATGGTCAAGTTCGTGCACACACACACACAACTTACGTGACCTAACTTCACGCACTTCCAGCACTGATGCGGTTTTGGTACAAAAGAGCGAAATGTGTTTCGGAAGTGGCCAACTTTTACTTGTGACGGGAGTGACAACTTATACAACATATACTTGCAATAATGGTATCTTCTGAAAGTGGGTTGATCAAGACTAGTAGGTCAGAGTTGGAAGTGGCTTTGTCAACCTCATATATTACCCCAGTACTCACTCCTTCGCCCAGCCGTATATGAGAGCAGACTTGCATCCCAGTAAGTTCCATAATTTCACGCAATATGTTTGATGCAGTCACATGACTGATGTCAATAGTCAGGAAGTTCTTAAGGCTATTCATTCTGACTGCTTTTACTTCGTTCGGAACCAGCGTCTCCAGTTGTACAGACATGGCTTGGCGGTTAAGGCGACGCATGTTGTCACTGGCGAAAACTGGCATGAAGAGGATGGTTAGTACCTCGAAATTTCACGAAGATCGTATGGTGGAATCACTCAAAGCTGGTGAAGTGTTCAGAAATTTTCTCTTTCTCCATCCCTCCTCACAAGCCCCTAAGGGCTTGTGAGAAGCGGCAGGAGATAGAGACGCCCCTGATTTTTCACTCCTGACGTAGTAGTGTACGCTGTCATCGTTGTCAGTGCCACTCTCGGAGCTGTAGCTCTTCGTCGAGGCAACGCCAGTGGTCTTTCCGGTGTCCGGTAGTCTTGCGTAAGGCTCCACCTCCTTCGCAAACCAACAAGAGACCATGCTTGACAGGTGAAATGATTATCATTCACAAACAACTATGAAACTTGCACATTCGGCATTCAGCCACACTGACACTTTGGTTGTCACAGAAATATAATATTGATGTCCCCTCCACCTCAAAAGTCCCCAATTATATATTCTTACTTAACTGATGTCGCCCAAGTAAACGATAATATTACAAACTTATCCATTACCCGTAATCTCTCTTTACCTGAAGTACGAAGGACTTTTGCTAGAATTCCGACGACACTTTCATGTCCAGCACTGTGAAACATGCGATTTTTATTTAAACATGTACATTCACCTATTTTGTAGACATCTTAAAATTTGTTTGTAAAATAATTTCTCACCTCACCGCATTTTTTAGATTTGTCTTGAACTACCTTCATTTTACTTACATTGCTTTACTTTTCATATACCTATTTTTGTACATTTTACTGCTGAATTATTGTTGGCTGACGGATGAACTGATGCATACGTCATTTTCCTTAAGAGGTCACTCTCACGTTTCTCACATTGGGGCCCAAGATACTGCAATAACCATGCAAACAAAAATATATACATGACGAGCCGTACGAGTCAACTTCATCAAAGTTATAATCAATCTGCTACTGTGAGCTTTCGCGATAATCACCAGCAACGCATTCGGTGTAGAGCTTAACGTATCTGTACATATGAAATATTTAAGCTATTTAAAATATTTCGGGGCATTTGCGCGCTTCAGTGTAGAAAAAGTGGATTGGTTCTTGTGTGGCTGCAAAAAAAAACAGTATTGCCGGGGCTGGTGAGTAGAAAATTAATACACCAAAGCAGTGAAGAATAGTAAAAGAACAAGTAAATTCTATAGGAAATAAAAAAACTAGAACAGAAACTAAACTCTTTGCATCGCGCTGTCACAACGAGAAAGAAGTAAACGTCCAGCTACAGCGATCCAAGCCTCATGCCTACCAGCACGCCATAAAAAGACAACAGAGTGTCAAGAGGCGTGTTTACCTCGCACCAAAATGAATTTGTAATGTTCTCTCATTGATGGTTACACGGAATCGCTGGCATGTAGCAGTCATAAAACCAGGCTTTTATGCGCCTTAATTTCGACACTTCCTCTGTCTCAGGTATACTACGTGCTCACATTACTTACGAGGTTGTTGCGGTCGCGCTACAGCTGACCCTTCGGCCGGGTCGTTGCCCCCGGATAGACCGTAATATTTAGGTGGCTATTCCCCCATGGCCGTGGTGTTACCGCACGTTACCGCCTTGTCTGATGTCTTGCGGACGAAATATGCGTGGCGGCCTGATTGAGGCGGAGCAACCGAATGCCGCAATTTGGGCTCCCCGTCATCTAGAAGCTTGTAGATGGTTGATGTGAAGATGTCGACACGAGAGACGAGGTTACGAGGAAAGAGCCGGAAAAACACCTATGCACCCAAATGCCTCAGTGCAGGGTCGCACTGGTGGAGCCAACTCTTTTCCCAAATAGCTTTGCACGCATCCCTGCGGAAGCCTAATCGTGATGTCGCCTATTAGGCACCGCTGTAGCTCATCTTCCTTGATGAGATTCCATTACAGACGACGAAAAGACTACGGTTTCTGCCTTGGCAAAGGCCATACCGGGGAGAGCCTACATGAGTGTTGAGCGCATTTTTTCCCTTCACTGCTGTTTAATGTCTACTAATTCGGAACAGGTTGTTCATCCGTATGCGATAGTTTTGATAAGGTGCAATTTCTGGTCATATAAACTTAAAGCTAATACAACTTACACGTTCGGCAATTCATTCGTTTGTTAACATAGGCATAGTGAGCACTTTTAAAGATTCGCTGCTGGAGGCAGCCCTTCTGTCTATATGATCACATTATCTCGGGCTCGAGATTACCGTTAAGGAAGGAAAATTTACTGACTACTGGATCGAGTGCGCCATGAGTTTCATACTAGGTGAAGGCTTGTAGCGACGGTAGTTTCAAAAATTATAATTAGGTGTTTTTTGCGTAATTACGCCTTTTTTCCTGCGCTAAGTAGGAAATTTGTAAATGTAAAAGTGGTTCGGCTTTGTCATTATTGATTAGAAGAACAGAGCGTTGGGCGAGCTGGTAGTGCACTGATGTTGGGTAAAGCAATGTTAAGAAAGTTCATGCCAATCCACTCAGAAGGTATGTTACCAGTAGAGATGAGGAATGCAAAACTTTCTTTTTAAGTAAGGTGGCTCAGAGATGCGGGAACAGAAGGTTTTGTAGTAGGTTGCGGTCTTACCAAAGGAAGTTTTCAGGTGGCTTCGGAGTCTACGTTGTAACGTTCATCAGATTTTGAGAAAGTGCCTAACAGGAGCACTAAAAAAGAGTGTTTCACTTGTAGTTTTGGCAAATGACCAATCTCGTCGATGTGCGCGTTTATTGATTACGGCTGTCGTTGCGGAGCTGCTCAAGGGCAGCGCCTGACAACAGACGGGTGTCTGTGCTGTTCCCACCCCTAGTCGCCGATACGCCAATAGACGGTGTAACTGCCGCGGCCACTGACGAAGCGAAGCTGTGCGTTATAGGGGGAAGCGCGGCTCGAGCGTGAATACCGCATAAAATCTCTCCCGAAGAGGTTGCTACTAGGCACACCGATAAATGGAGTAAATGTCTCAGTCTCGGACGTAGCGTTTGCAACTCAGCCGGGCGCTTGCTTAGAACGCGGCTCCGGTGTTGCCAATGATTTTACAGAGAAAGAAACTGGGGCAAGTTTTTTTTACAATATTGTCGTGCAGAGGAACTTTAGGATATATATATATATATATATATATATAAAGTTAAGGAAGCTTTCAAAGAAACTCGCCCAAGTTTCTTTTGCATCGTGGGTGAAAGGCATTCATTTCATATCGTTCAAAAATATCCAAATATTGGAAGCATGGACCTTTAATGCTCCAACCCGCCAGGCCAGCGCAAAAAGCCGAGCTCAGTGACAGTGAAAGATGGAAAAAACGGCAATGCGAAAGCTCATTGTAGGCTCTTTTGCGGTAAGTTATGTGAGTAAGCTTGTAAGGTACCCACTATGCTACAAATCATCATAACTTTCAGGAAGTGGGCAAGCATTTACTATGTCATTATTCGTCAGTCTGCGGGGAAGTGTAGAACCGGCCACCCACCTGTAAGGCATGATGTATGCTTTCTATGGAGTGTGGCGTAGGACCAAAATAAAATAATGGCTGCACCTTCTCCAGTATGTTGCAAGCAATAAACGATCCATTCATTGCGCAATGCACATTTTGTGGCGCCTGGTTGTTATAGAATATATTATGACGCAATAGTAAGTGTTAGGACGTTTGCTTGCCTGACATGACCCTTGTAGAGGGTTTTTTCCAAAAGCGTTTCATGCACCAGCTTCGCTTTGCGGTAAAGTAATGAGCTGCCACAAAGAGACCCGGAAAATAAAGTTGAGTCAGCTTCTAAAGATTTTATTTCTTAGTTCAGTTTCACTCAGTTTTCGCGAGATTCGTTATGGACACAGGTTACATAATTGGTCAATGTACCATAATAACAGGTTACATAAGTGGCCAATGTAGTAAAGTGACAACGAAAACACTTGCCAAGTGACAACAAAAACTTGCAGGGTTGCTTGCACATTCAACCAAGGCGGCCCAATTTATCGTAGTTTTCTTCCCGGCAGTTGCACTTGTCCTGTTCTGCCACGCTTCAAAACAATTCCGCCCCTCAAGAAATTTCGCATAGCATCCGTCATCAGCGCAACTTTTATTGATTACATGATGTCACTGTGGCGCCAAAATGAAGTCACAAACTGCCGCGATTTGTGAGTTCGTGCTGATTTTTATACGGTGACATCATCAAATGATGACCATTTTTGCATCACTCGTCGTCGAAGCCACTGGACGCCGATGATCAGATTTCGGATTTGATAAGGCTTTCTGTTTAATAGCAACATAAATTGCAGACTTGAACGAAGCAGACTGCCTACGTACAAGTGTGTACTGCATACGCTGGTATAGCAGCACATATGGCGAAATACGTGTGAGTAACTCTCACAAGTTACGAATATCTAAAGGTTAACTCCACGTGGCTTTGAAGGAGTGAGTTCTATAACTGCGCAGCAGCAGTGCGTGAATACTGCCAGTTTGGCGACACCTGAGCGCGTGGGGTTTCAATCCGATGCATTGTTTTAAAACATCTTTATATAGGATGCAACAAGAGAATGCACCGAGATGACGCTTGCTTTCACGCAGCCTGCTTTTCATTATTGTAACCCGGCTACGATCTACGGTATCTAAGTTTACCATGCACCATTCTTCGAGTGAAACTTGCTTCCTAGACACGGTGGTACCCATTGAAAATATATTAGTAGACAGCGCTCTAAATAAAACCAACAGAGCCAACAATACCTAGATAACAATAGTCATCACACTTGACACTGTGACCTAGCAGTAATTGTTGGACAGATGAGGCGCATAAAGACCTGCAGTGAAAATAAAGACTACGTTCATCACTCAACCTAAAGGAAACAATAGTTGAAGTGAATAACCCACGTCACTTTCCAAACAACCTCCGCAGCGAACACATACCTTAGGAAATCAGCGCTAGCTTTAACATTCGCTTAGCACAGCCCAACCAGCCACTAACATATATAACTGAACACTAAAGGGCACTGCAAACTTAAATGTTATTCCCCATGATAATATTTATTTTTAGCAAGCAATGGCTGCTTTAGAAAAGCGTCTGTCGAAGTATCAAAGCTTTTGTATTCACGTAACTCGACGTTTTACAAAATATTATTGATGTAAAGGCAATCTTCGCTTTACTGCCAGCGTAACAACTTGTTGTCACACAGTACGTAAGTATTAAAACGCCTTCAAAATTAGGTTTTGTAAAAACACCAAATTTTTCAATTCCTCATATGAAATATATTTTCCCTCCACTAAATAAAAGCTTGTCTACATGGCCGAATGGCCCCGCCGCGGTGGCCTAGTGGCTAAAGTACTCGCCTGCTGACCCGCACGTCACGGGACGAAATCCCGGCTGCCGCGGCTGCGTTTCTGATGGAGGCGGAAACGTTGTAGGCCCGTGTGCTCAGATTTGGGCGCACGTTAAAGAACCCCAGGTGGTCAAAATTTCGGGATCCCTCCACTACTGCGTCTCTCATAATCATATGGTGGTTTTGGGACGTTAAACCCGACATATTGATCATTACACGATCGAATGTTCCTGTTGTCGCAAATGGCATAACGGAGAAACAGGAACACTTGTTAATGTAGAAAAAAATTCAGCAGACACCACGAACCTGGAAATCGACGTTCTGCGAAGCATGGGGAGGGAAAGTGTCTGTGTTGCATTATTTGTATTGAGCGACACGTCATGAAATGACGCTAACTATAAGTACAAATGTTGCACGCACACACGTATGTTGAATAGCTGCAGATGTTCTGATAACGAGTTCTTCGCACTTACGCATTAATACCCGCTGAAACATGCGTATAAGTAGCACCAGAAGCTGATATGAAACGCTGTGCTCGCGATGATGCTGGCTCAGGACACTGCTACAATAATCAACTTGAGCGCAAGGCAAATAACCACTGTTGACGTTAACCAGATGTGACGGCTCTACAAAAAAGACGGTGGTGGACGTATACATGGTTTTAGGAGTTATGGCCGTCGACAAAAAAAAAAGACCCAACATTTGTAGGCTAGGAATGGTTAAAATGGCTTAACACTAGATTTAAAAGTGTGTTTTGAAAAGTGTTTCTGAAAAGTGTACTAAACTTGTGAATAAGGCAGAACTCTATATATTTTTGTCTTCTGGAAACCGGAAGATTCCACGAAGATTAGCCCCTTCCGTCATTCATACTTCTAATTGTAGGAGAGAATTTCTGAGGACTCGGTAGCTGATTTAGTGAGACTGGTACCTTTGCACTGTTTGTCAGCTTCGTGGTCAGGTGCCATGGGCTGCAAGCATTCCATATTGCTACTCGGATTGTTCTAGGAAGAGCAGGTCGAGAACATGTGAACTAGATCTGCAAAGCTGTTACTGCGCCGACATCTTCATGTTATCACTTTTAGATGCCTTTCGCTACACCGCTGAGGGTTGGAGTACACCGTGGTTTGCGACGCACATTCTGTTCCTTCCTTGTCAGTGAAGGAACAGAATGTGCGTAAAAGGATTAACGAAGGAAAAAAAAAAAGAAGAAGAGGGGGGGGGAGAGACTGTACCACTCCGGGACAGTCACCACACAGTTAAGGCGCACTAGGAAGATATGCGCGCATGTAGGAAAAAGCGCGCATATCTTCCTAGTGCGCCTTAACTGTGTGGTGACTGTCCCGGAGTGGTACAGTCTCTCCCCCCCCCTCTTCTTCTTTTTTTTTTTTCCTTCGTTAATCCTTTTACGCACATTCTGTTCCTTCACTGACAAGGAACCAATGCATATAACGAATATCGATGGCAGTGCCTCATTCACCGGCTTTTTCGCTACTCCCGATGCCACCAGCATGCACTTAAAGCGCTTAAGCCCTCCCCATTAACTTGTCATACACTTCAAAGAGGAAGGAGCCGCCAGCGGACTACACGGAAAGGTGAAATACAAAAACGGCGGCTCCCTGCCCACTTGGGGAAGTGTGGGTGCGGGAAAGGTATTGTTGACAATGATGACACTCCTCATCTACCTCTGCCCTACTCTGTTGAAATGCCGCCCCTTTCTAATTACGCCATGTCGGTCTTGCTTCTTCTCCTAGATTTTCTATATTTTATTTATTGTTTGTCCTCCCGTTTCGCTGTTTCTTCCTTCTTTTTTTTTCTCTCTCTTTCTCATTTGACCCCTCCCCTCCTGTCTCGACAGGATATAAAAAGGCACTGAACATGTGTAAATAGTATTATGCCTTGAAAAAGACAGGGTTCCTGTCGAAACGTCGGCACAATAAACAGTTGTTATGTGAAAGCGCATCTACTTTCATATATATATATATATATATATATATATATATATATATATATATATATATCGATAAATAGATAAATAGATATAAACGCTTGAAGTCGTTGAAGTTTGCTAAGAAATGCCTCGCATTTAAAAACGGGTATCAAGCGGACGTGTTCAAGAATTTACTGAAAGTAGTGGCTCAGTAATTTTACGTAGCAAGGCACAACTTTGAGGACCTCAAACCTGGTATACTTGAGTCAATCTTCCGTACTCTAGGATACAAAAATATAAGAAGTCCTGCCTTAATCACATGTTTAGTACACTTTTCAAAAACACTTTTAAAACACACTTTTAAATCTACTCACTATGACTCATATACATACAAAACAGGAACCGATGAGTGTTAATTCTTTTTAATCATTCCTAGCCTACAATTGTTCAGTCTTCGTTCTGTCAACTGTCATAACTCATCGAAACGTGTACACGTCAAGCACTAACTTTTTTTTTGCTTTTTTCAGGAAAGGCCTCTTCTCATTCCTTCAATTCGTCACCGTGGACTCATTACTGGCCATCCGCGCCTTCGCATCTTTCATCTCCTTCTGATTTATTTGAATTGGACAGTCGATAGGAAGTATATGCACAGAATTGCTAAAAGAATCAGTTACAACTTTGAAAGATTGCATTCCACTTTTCTTAGTCTTCACACGGCTCCTGCATACCTCCCGCAAAGTATCGGCTGCACCACCCAGCACTTATTCACGGATATCTCTTTAAAGCTTTTACCATCGCTTTTCTGAATTTTTGTTAACAAAGACACAACTCACGCTAAGTGGCGTGTATAAGTCAGTCTTTTTTTAGCAAACGACGGTTTGTCGGTTTTCAGTGAGTAGAAAGCTGAATTGTTTAGTGTTATTTAGTCGTGTTGGTTCTCAGCAGTTTGCTCAGTTCGCTTGTAATTGAGTAAATAATATTCAGTGTTACTCTTCAAACTTCATGATGAAATAATACAATACGAAAACAAGTAGTGTGAGTAGTGAATGACTGTCGTAACACATCAGTTATTATGAAGGGTCTCTACCAATACTCTTCGTAATAACTGACGAGGTCTTAGGACAGATTAATCAGATAGAACTGTATACAAGATTGTATATGTAGGTAAGCGCTCTAATTATAGTAAAAACACAATGGAAAAGGCTGCATGAATGGCTCAATAACGACAATTCACGAAGAAGAGAGCTTTAGAGGGCACCTCGGTTGACTCGAACAGTGGTGGGGCTGCTTGGTGAACTGATTTATTTTCCTGTTCAAAGTCCAAAGTATCCACTCCACAGTGTAATATTCACTTTATACATAAAAGCAATTAAAAGAGCGCGAGCAAACTACGCAACATGTAAGTCACAATCTTGTTGCCTCAAGAGCTTTCCTAAGTGGCGAGGGCTGTCAGGCCATGCCTGGTCGCCACCTCGTCAGCGCGTTTGATGGCCCGGAGCTGGGTGTCCAGGCTTGTGGTCGTGAGGATTCTCTCCCAGGCCTCACTTGAAGGTGACTGTCCTAGGAGGTTTGGTGGGGGAGGGTCCTTGCTGCATCCCCAGATGATGTGATCCAAGGTTGCGGTCTGGGTCTTGCAAAGGGTGCACGTAGATGTGAATAAGGCAGGGTATATGTGCCTGTATATGTACGGGGAAGGGAATGAGTTCGTTTGAAGCCGCCGCCAAGTGATTTGTTGAGCTTTGTTTAGTTCCGGGTGCGGGGGTGGTCTGGTTTGCCTTGATAGCTTGTAGTACTGTGTGATGTCGTGAAAGGTGATGAGTGCTTCAGTTGCTTCGATATCGTGGTCCGAAGTCTGGCCCACCGCTCGGCATACGAGTCCTCGAGCTTGTCTGTGGGCGGCTTCGTTGCCCGGGTTTCCTGCGTGCGCTAAGAGCTTAATTTTTGTATTTTTTAAGACAGGTGTAATTTTTATATTTAATATTTATTTTCAATCTGCCGTCACTTTCACTATCACTGTACCGTCATTTTCCCAATCATATTCGTAACCAAGCTTTTTTCAGCTCCAGTAGGTGCCCAGAATAGTCTTACAACATTCCAGATTGTCAATATCCTTTTTTTTTTGCAAATAAACACGCATTTTTCTCGCGCGAATCGAGTCCATTGTGTTTGACAGTCCTTACAAACTTTAAGGTGCCTAATAGATTTGCTGTCTCAGCACTTTTTATATACAAGTAGCCCCACATCATTGACGTTCGCGCTTCTTATTAGTGTTAATACCTACAATAAAACTAAGCCGCCAGCTTATATAACAACTCAGGCAACCAGATAAGGAATCGCAGAACTTAATGGCAAGTCAAAAATACTTAGGTTCTTTTGTAAATACATTGAGTCGATAAATGGGGGAGCTAAACAGGAGCCGTGTGAAGACTAAGAAAAAAAGCACATATTGTTGGCTTTCCCTCTTCCTAAATTTGACAGTTTCTCCGCATGATTTCACATTTTTCTGCTGCTTTTTTGTGCTGCACTATGTATGGCTACGTTACCTTTTGCATTATCCCCGTCATTTCTCTCATCCTCACCAAGACTTCTTTTCCCAAAGCCTTACTATGCGGGACTTTGATGTCTATGTTATGCTTACACTCTTCCTTCATAATTTTTCTCCTGATCACCCACACCGCTTCTTCCCACCCAGACTTCGCTTTCCCACCACCTTGCTATATGATACTCTACTTGCCTACGCTATCAGTCAACTTTGATTTCTACAGTATGCGCCGAGTTCTCAGGGGTCAAAAGTTATGGCTAAAACTGAAGATTGAAAAGCTCAAAAACTAAAAAATCTAACTGATTCTAGAGCTTAGTTGCTACGTTTGGTTTCAGCCGTCATCTCCGGAATGATATAATCTTTGCAGATGACCACGTTGTACACACATACGACCATTGTAATATGTTTTCGGTAAAATGTTGTTAATCTCATTTCAAACCAAGAGCAAATGTTGTGGAACGTGGGTCTCGCTTTTTACGGGACCATGGAAGCGAATAGGTTCGAGCTTGAGCACACGTCTTCTAAAATGCTCTTAGCGAAATCAATGCTGGCCAACATATATTGGCAAGCACTAATATTTACGCTGAGATAGATGTCTACTGCCTGTGCTTCCAGGCGTATATTATTATGAAGGGTCTCTTCATAAGACGTGCGTTCCAATAACACTAAGATGCGCTAACATCATCGCTGAAGTAATACGCATAAAAACACAGCCTAGAAATAATGATTTACTTAAAGGTTAATAATAATATTGCCGATGGTCAGTATAGACCACCAATGTATCACCTAATCAGAACTTTGCGCTCTTATAACGAGGTTATGTTTGTTTACTGCTTGCAACAATAAATATTTAAGGTTCACAAATTTGAAAACGCGCACATTGACTTTGTAGGTATGCTTCAAGTTAATGCAAACAACATTACTTTCATAATTTTAGATTACTTTATCTAAAAAGTACCCGTGCCACGTTTCACTTTATTTAGCACTCTGTATTTTTCTTATTTTCTTCAAACTTAACTAAGTCCATTTCGAAAGTGCATGGCTTTAACGCTTTACCACTGAAAGAACTTAGTTTCTCTACGTATTTTGACCACTAATGGCCAGAATGCCCCTAATACATAAACATTGACACAAGTAGAACAAGCCTAGTGACGTTGCTGGTGAACAAAGTTCACTTAAAACCGAAAAGTTAAAATATTGTTCACGTGACGTAGTTCTGGTGTCATCTCTGATGTCATCAATAAGTATTATGGCTAGAGCATGGCTAGAGCATTCTGTGGTTATTTGCGAATTCCATCTCTCAGCGAAGTGACCCATTTGATTCTAAATATCATTGCGAGTCAATTTTCTTGAATAAACCTTGGACAAATCACGCTTTGGTCGAAGTTATAGATCAGCTTCCTTATTGGGCAAGGGACAAAAGACCTCTTTTAAGGCAGTTAGGACAGTTATGCACGAAGAAGCAGTGCAGTATACCACACAAAAGTATAAAACATGTCCTAAAATATGATAATAACTACCCAATGCTACCCAAAAAAATAATCTTAAGTACACATTCGCGTAACATCGATGCTGCATATATAAAAGGGGTAATCTAAGAAAAAAATTACCGAAGCGAACACAGGGTAGCAGTAGGTTGATACGAGTATCAAAGCGAACGTATCAATCAAAGAAAATAATTTTTTTAAATAATTTTTTGTACTCACAAAGTTGAAAAGGCGACGATAGCCCTCTAGAACGTGTAAAAGCTCTGCGGCTTGCTCATACATGATATCCGATAACACATTCCGCTTCATGTCGACTATTGAGGAACGTGAGGTTGTGGAACCGCTGGCTGAGCCACAGCAATCTTCCACTCTGAAGAGCTCGACATGGTCGTGTGAATAGCGGCAACTTTGGCCAGGCAGATACCCTCCGTTAGAACTTAGGCGGTATATGAGAAATTGACAAGCGAAAAGCGAAATTGTGGGTGGCACAGCAACCCCATGCGTAACCACCGCGGAAGAAAAAGACGCCACCGTGTAACCATCGTCATGTACTGATGGCGTGAAGGGTAAGTCGACGTGTGTGGTAGAGTTACACGGGAGGCATGTGAAATCAATGTATCAGAGGCGGCTTTCCGGTGGGTCTGTCGGGTCGGAAAGGAGAGGTAACTCGAGACCCAGCCGAACAGTCTATGAGGTGAGAATGCGTGGCTAGGAAATCTCTACCAAGTATGAGAAGTTGAGATTAGTGTTCAATAAATCCAAAAGGAGCAACAGTGCCTCCCTTCCAAATAGAGATGCGGGCAGAGCAGATCCCAATAATTCCGACAGTTCTTCCTTTAGCGACTCGTACAGCTCAATTAATTGCGGGCGTGGCAACCTAATAGTTCGGCGGCTAAGGATGGCCCTCATATTGGACACATGCGTGCGAGTATATATCAACGCACACACACGAACATTGTCGACAGTAACGCCCAAAAGGTTCCGGTTTGTCGTTAGCATTAAGCGAGGATTGCTTCCTAAGGTTCTTAATGCAGCTCCACCTCCAGAAGTTGCATCACCTAGTTTTTCCGTCAATAGATGCTCGGTGAATGCTGCGAATAGATCCGGGAGGCTGCAAGGCGTTGTGGGGCTGACCAGCACTGGTGACGAGCAGGAGATGGTGGCCAGTCGTAGCCAGGTTTGGTCATAGAAGTGGCAAGAGTTGAAAGTGTATCCGGCATCGATAAAGAAGGTGGTGAGGATAACTGGCACACAAAAATCACGTGACGGGTGGAGGGGGCGCATGATATGACGATGGAGCCCAGCAGTTGCCGCAGTGGCGAGTGATATGGTCAACGCATTGACAGTAGAAACATATGAGCATGTGCTTATTGGCACACCATTCCGACAGATTGCATTGTCGACAATGGGTGGAAGCCAAGTGAAAAGTAGAAGGGGGACAATAAAAAGGCTCAGCAGAGGATACGTGAAGAGTATGATGTAGGCCAACATTCGATAATTCTTGACGATTGACGGCCTCTATCGATAAGATAGCGGTCGGTGAAGGCTCAGGCATCGGGAATGGCATGGCTACCGGTTTTGCTGCCTCGACCTCTCGATGAATGATGTGTGTGGGGTTGTCACATCGAGGGGCCTGGTGAAAGGCGTCATCAAATGAAGAAGCAGCCGCACTGTTGGGAAGGCGCACAATGCTGTGAGATAAGCAGCGAGCTTAAGCTTGTCAGAGAGGTCGGTATTCTTTAAGGATCATGACGATTCTCGGGGTGTTGTTAAAACCAGCAACATGAAAGCGCCTTCAGCATTGCCTTTTAAGACTTGGTTCACTTTATCGTCATCTGTGATGCTCTGGTCAACCTTGTTACAAAGGGCCAATATGTCAAGAATGTAGGAGACGTAGGAAATAATAGAAGACTGGGCTAGTGGGGTGAGAGCCTTCTTCGCAGTGAGATGACGACCAGATCAATCGCCAAACAGGTCACGGATCTTGTCTTTAAAAAAAGACCCAAGCTTGTTATGTCGGCTTCGTGGCTTTGAAACCACCTTTGCGGAGTGCCATCGAGATAGAAAGACATGTTGGCGAGATTGAGCGTGCGATCCTGGTGGTGAGTAGCACTGATACACTCATACAGGTTCAGCCAAGCGTCAACATCGATGGCCACTGGTGAAAGTGCCGACATTCTGAAGGTGCCGCAGTGTGACTTAGGTCGTGGCTTGGGCTGAAGAAGACGAAGGCGAAGACGTACCCGCAGCCGAAGCAGTCGAAGTTTCGGCGGAGTTGGGACCACTGCGCTCTTCATTGACGTAAGCAAGTAGTCCACCTCCACCAAGGCTGTTACAAATAACTTCTTTATTAACCTATATATAACGCACAAAGCTCGGCGAGCAAGGTGGTGCCAGGTCATCAGCAACCAAAGCTGACTTAGTCTTCTTTTTTTTTTTTTTGATGCAGCTGCGTTGTGGTGGTTTTTATGTGTCAGTACATTGTGAAGAGCCAGCTCAAAGATCTTCGATGTGGCACACTGTTTTGAAATCTGGCCATATAAACAAAAAACGTCAGTGTTGCAGCCCAATCCTAAGTGCTTAATAAACACGTGTAGTTTTTCACATGCATGTGAATAAGAAAGCATTCAAACAGAAAATAACTATTGTAGCCAGTACTGGAGCGAATATACTATCATAAGCCTGTAGTATGGCGGAAGACGTGCAATGTGGGCTGCACGATAAACCCGGTGTTAAGCGTCTAATACATGAGCAGATGGTTTTTTTATCCAGCGATAGACCACTAGATCTCCTAACTGCAGTAGGGCTGTTCTGCTAGTTAAGTCGTCGAAATTGAGGCCTCATATACCGTTGAAAAATGCATGGCATAAGAGTTAGCGATGTCATGCACTTCGACGCCGTTAGGGTAGTCTAAAGGACTGACTCCGCTCTTTTCTAGACTATATGCGTGCATACTTCCAAAGCTTAGCTACCAGTAAAATGTTTTTAATAACGTAATATATGGACTGTTATATAGGCGATTAGATAGAGTTCTGAAAGAGCTGAGCGCATCCTTTCACTTCCTGAGTGGATAATATTTAGCCTTCTTATGAGAGCGATCTTGATGCTTGAGTGCACTTATAGGCTAAGAAGAAAACCGGTTCGGATATTTACAATGTTTTTGTGCACAGTGTGGCATAAAACTGTGCATGATATTTGATAGAAGCTCTGTAACCTTCTCAACTTCGTGATCAGCATTTCATTTGTCGCTCAACTGGGACAAATAAACCACTGACAAGTAAATAGACCAGCCTGCGTAGTCCTCTCTTAAAAATTAATCTTGCGGATTGATGAAAATGACTGCTGTAGCTTTTAGTTTTGGAATATACAGATAATCTTACATTAAGTCGGGGGAAGAGATAGTTTCACAGGATAAACAAGAAAGATGTAGAATCGTGAAACTTCAACGCGCTCATTGTTTGATACACAGAGTTCCAAGACGTTGTCCTCCAATTGACAATGATTATATTAAGATGAAATACCAATAAGAAAAAAATGTTATGAATGCGTGTGCTTTTGCGTCCGAAATTCACGACATGTTCAACAAGCATGCCGTAATACAACGCTCTGGAAGGTTCATTCCTCAATTAAATCAGAATAATGACCACCCTGAACGCTATGAATATATTCCGAAAATTACATTTTATTCGTGGGATCAGGAACTTCGTCAAATCTGATTTAGTTAGATTGATATACCCACATATGAGAAATGAAGATGAAAATGAAATCAATTTGCATGGTTCAATCTGAACCACCAATAGCTTTATTAAACTTGCTACGGATAACGCTATCGATAGTATAGATGGTGCCACCAATAGTTCCGCATCAATACTAAAAATGGTGACTGCAACAAGCAAATTGTTTACCTAAAATCCTTTATTCACTATGCCTGAGAAGTTTCTTACGTCCAGGCATTGATAATCATTGTCACAAGCAACTATGTTTAGTGTTTCTCTTGTGATTGTGGCGTGACAGCTTCCACAATATTTAGCCAATCTTTAAACTCGTTACAAGAGATGCTGCCGGATGGCTCAAACACTACGGCTTTTCAGGCATCGAAAAGAGAACAGCAGAGTTTATTTAACTTTGTACTCATTTTCTATGCTCAAAAACGTTAATTTTAGGAAAAAGTCACTGATAATACAATGCGAAAAAAACGCTGTTAATTTCGTCGCCAAGTTTTGGCACGCCCCTTGTGTTTGCGATGCAGATATACGGGTGACAACCGAATATTTTGTATAATTTCTTGGAGAGTATTGTCAATTCAAGCTTACGCACGGCCTTAAAAAGTTCTACAAAGTAATTATAACATATATTATATGTATTTTGAACAGTTCTAAATGTTCAAGCAGCATAGAGGGACTTGAGATTGATCATTACCAACTATTCATTTTCCGCTGTGCAGTTTTTGTAGTGTTCTCTCAAGCATAGCATATTCGTGTTTTAAAACACGCTAGATATTTATTGCAGCTTCCAGTGTTAAGAAAGTCAATTATCCACCCAATTTTCAGACAAAAAAGTATTAGAGCTTGCCTTAGAACAAATAAAAACAAACAGACAGACAGACAGACAGACAGACAGACAGACAGACAGACATAAACTTTGTGTGATCCTGAGGAGCTTTCGCGGGAACCCCTATCGGGGACCCGCGGAAGCCGCTGGCCGCGTCCAAGTAGGCGCTGGGACACCGTGATGTTCCGCCCTTTCTTGGGCCCTCTGGATTGCCTGGATTTGTGCTTGAAGCGATGGGTTCCGGAGTGCTTCTTCCCAGTCGGCTTCGCTGGATAGAGGGCCATTAGGTAACGCGGGGCATTGCCAAACAATGTGCGCTAAGGAACAATAAATTTCAAATGAAAACATTAAAAATTATCTTGTAAACAAAGAATGCGGTCATTTTTATAGGTACAGATTGGCTCTAAATTATGTTGTTTTTGTCCTTTGAAAACAGGAACGAATGTGTACGTTCCACCATCATTTTTAAAGTGACCTTCACTATTCCTTTTTTGTTCGGAATTAAAAAACTGATGAAGGCACCAATTCTCCTCTATATCACTGCAATTTTATTTTGGGGGGCGTAATTCTACCAAAATTCAGCTTTCCCGGACATAATTATCATATGCGCTTGTGCTTTTTTGCACAACATGAACAGTGGAACATGTGTGATCGCGCAGCCCCTGAGAGTAAGCAATGGTTGATGCTTCAGGTTCCAAAGCAACCATAGGATTATGAGGGATGCCCCACTAGAGAGTTCCGGAAATTTTGACTATGTGGTGTATTCGACGTGCTAGTAAATTTGAGTACACAAGCTACCAGCTGTTCTCCTTCGCCGCCAAACACGGTGAACATGACCAGAATTCAAATGCACGATCTTATGCTCAACAATGGAAGACCATTACAACAAAACCATAATGGCTGGTATTCAAACAAGCGTTAGTGCCTACTTTTCGCGCTTACCTATTGCAGCGATTGTTCCTCTACAAGTTCCATAACTTTGCAGTTTTGTCACCAGGTCATATTATCAAATAAAAAGTTTGCGCACCCGGGCCAAAGTAGTTTTACGCCCCTCCATGAATAATGCCATAACACTGGTACCAGTCCGCTCGAGAACTAGTGGCCGCACTAGAAACACAGCTAGGCCTAGCACTAGATCCTTTTTTGTCGCAGTAAGCATACGCTGGTGCAAAAAAGAGCATTTTAAAGGGAGCGTTCTTTTTGGTTAAGGCTGTTCATTTCAGGCACGTGTCAACATCAACAGCAACAGTTAGTGCACGATATGAGTGGTACGCTAAACGCTTCGGGCACAATAGACATTAGGTTTTAATTAAGTTTACTGAGCGTTAACGCACAACTGATAATTAATCTCCTGATCATTGCCTTGTATCTAAATATCACTACTATTAGCGCTTTGCGAAGAAAGGAAGGACTTGAAGTGCACTGCGCGTAATAGTGCAAGCCGGAGCGCAGCTATAGAACACCGGCTTCGCCTCCACGTATCACGACGCCTCAGCGCTCCCTTTGGACCGCCGCAAGCGGCTTTCCGCCTCTTAAACAGTAGATAAGCGCTCAACGACTCTCCTGTCGTGCTCTCGCTCCATTACGTTATTAGAAAGGTGGTGGTGGTGAAAAAGTCAGGCGAGACCGGGCAAATGTCCAGCGCGGCGTACCCCCTCGGGACTGCGGATTTTGTAAATGGACACTGGCTAGGCGGTAGTCTTCTGAGTGCAATAACAGGCAGTGTTGCTTTTGCAATGTAATATGCGTTTAGTTTAGTGCAGAGTAGTTAAGAACAAATAACGAGGAATCACTTGTTTTTGTTTTGGATTTTAATGCTCTTCTCAGTAAAACATAGAACATTGACGACTACCTGAAGGTAGTCCTTACTAGGTAACGCCGAGCCATGATGTTCAGATGTATCATTTAAAACATTACAATATTGGCGTCATGGATTCAAATTTAAGGCTGTCATTTTAAGGCACAAAATATTTCAAGTACATTCACTAACTCGGTGTCGATTGCTTGGTATCCGTTCAGTAATCTATTGCGGAGTCAAACTAAGTGGTTTGCAAAGACAAAAAATGCTGTTAAGGCCAATAGATTACCACTCATCATATTTTATTCTTCTTTAGATAAGAAAAGGGAACCACTGATGAAAAAGGGAGCGACGCATGCTTCAAGTGAGCCATATATTCCGCCTGGAGCGAGGCAGGGAGTTCCTGAAGTAGATTGACGCCACAATATCGATGGACTCACCGAATATTAGGCGCAACATTTCCGACAGCTTCATTTTTTTGCAAGTGTGTACTAGCTTTACCATTTTTCATTATTCATGCAGAGAAGGGACGAATTGTAGACATGCTTACAAACTGCAAGCCCCGCCACGGTGGTCTAGTGGCTAAGGTACTCGGCTGCTGACCCGCAGGTCGCGGGATCAAATCCCGGCTGTGGTGGCTGCATTTCTGATTGAGGCGGAAATGTTGTAGGCCCATGTACTCAGATTTGGATGGACGTTAAAGAACACCAGCTGGTCGAAACTTCCGGAGCCCTCCACTACGGCGTTTCTCATAATCATATGGTGGTTTTGGGACGTTAAACCCCACAAATCAATCAATTACAAACTGCAATACATATTAATGTTTAAATAAGAGTTCTCCTAAAGTATTAGTGTAAAGGGAAGTACAGGACCGCAATTCTGATATCGAGGTAGTTGCTCTGGTATAGAGCAATAGTGAAATCGTTACCACTCATCCCACAATGTAGAGAGGTTTTCAAGCACGAGCAAGTCACTTATAATCACCTTGAGCTAATTCATGGTATATACTTGTTGACTGTATTCCTGGCACTGCGGCTCAGCGCTCGCTAAACCTTTCTAAAACTAAGGAGGTTACACCCAGTGAGTATAACGCAGCAACCCATTCTTGTCAGATAGGGCTCAATGTACATACCAATGGCTACTAATAGGGATCGCAACGTGCGTTTTGACTAAAAGCCAAATGATCAAGTCTCTCATTCACCCTTAGCAGCCATTGGCATGTACATGGAACATTACTTCTTATTGTTCAACAATGCACAGAAGAAATCTCTCATCGGCACCACCTTGGAGGTCAAAATGTTACACTTGTCACATACTACAATGGCTACGAGGTACTAATAGGAGCCGCTGGGAAAGCTAGCCGTTTCGCTAGCTTTCTTTCTACCAAGTTTGGTACTACGGCACGTGAATGGATGACGAAGGTATGATACAGGTGCAAACATGATAAACATGATATGCGTGTCACGTAACAACATAACTACGTGGTACGATGCGCCCGTGGCCGTTTCAATAGCTTCACTTGTACCAAACTCGGTATTACGTGACGCGAACGGACGACACAGGTAAAATACACATACAAACATGACAATTATGACATAGGTGTCATGCAACAACATGACTACATGCCACACTCATGATGCGCTCATGGCCGTTTTGCTAGCTTTACCTATGCCGAATTTGGTATTACGTGACGTCATTGGGTGACGCAGGTATATGACTGGGGCAAGTACGATAATCATGAGATGCGTGCCATGTGAGAGCACGACTACAAGCCACAGCCAAGGCATCAATGCATTTTGACGTGACGCCGTGCACGTGCTCATTTCGTCGGGGCACTGCTGGCATTGCCACGCCAGGCACCGGTCCTGCGATATACTCGCAGGCGCGCTGCGATGCATAGCTTTGTCTTATGCGCGCTTCAGCGCGTCTGGCGTCTCTCCATGACGAAAATAGAGAGACTCACTGTTGTTTGGGTAATGCATCGGTGCGAAATTCAGCATGTCGCATTTCGCGCTGGTTGCCACCAGGCCGCGCCGACGGACGCTGGTCGCGCCGGTCGCGCCTGGCGTCAGACTACAGAGTGCCCACGTTCTGCTAACGTAGCGTCACTGTGCCCAGCGTGCGCGTGCGTCAACGCTACACCGGAGTAGATTGGGCGCTTCATGATGCGCTCGCGGCCGTTTTGCTAGCTCGAAATGCACCAAATTTTGCGTTACATGACGTAAATGGATGACGAAAGTATATGACTGGTGCAAACGTGATAATACTGACGCGCGTGTAATGTAAAAAGATGAGAACTTTCCACGCTCACTGCGTGCTTGATTGATTTATGGGGTTTAACGTCCCAAAATTACCATATCATTATGAGAGGCGCCGTAGTGGAGGGCAGCCGGAAATATCGACCACCTGGGGTTTTTTGACGTGCACCCAAACCAGAGCACACGGGCCTACAAAATTTCCGTCTCCATCGGAAATGCAGCCGCCACAGCCGGGATTCGATCCCGCGACTTGCGGGTCAGCAGCCGAGTATCTTAGCCACTAGAGCACCATGGCGGGGCACGTAGAGTGCTTGCGGTCGTTTCCATAGCTCCACATATACTAAATTTGATATCAGTTGACGTGAACAGATGACCAAGATAAACGACACATCCAAAGATAATAATCATGACACGGAAGCCATGTACAGCATCTTTTACCTCCACCTCGTTACTTTATGCTGATTTTAAGGTGACGTATCAACCTTTCTCATTCGTGCTTCGCATAACGTCGATTCCCACTGTACGTGGGATCTACAAACTTTTTGATCTCAAACACTCTGTTGGCGGATGTTCTTCTTGTCCAGAATGCTGATAATTGATAGCGAGGCCGGTACCGCTCGAGTGACTTGTGCACTTAGGTCGGAAAAAGAAAATGACCCACTCAAGAAACATATTCTGCGATGTGGACTGACTCAGACTCAAACTCATCTAAATTTTCCTCAGCCGAGCTAACTCAGACTCTTACTCACGAATTTATTACTCACCCGGACTCACTCAGACTCCCGACTTGATCTGAGTCGGAGTGAGTGCGTCGACCTGTGAGTGAGTTTGCTTATCTATGCTTGTGCAATCACTCGTTATTCCGATTTCAGAGGGGCTTCTTTAACTATAATTAAGCACGTTTATTCTGACCTTTACAACTAATTTTTTGAAAATTTTAAAGCATTACCATCACAAGATATAGATTTATACAGCTTTCCTGTGTGTGTTGTGGGCGCCTGCCTCCAAAGTGAATGTGCCTGTATCGAGGATGGCTTGTCCCGTCGTCACTTCTCTCTCGACGCGCGCGCCCAGCCAAGTCAACGGAAACGCCACCACGCATATGCATGGTGGTTCCGAGTCGCTGTACAGGCAATTTCTGAGACGAAGTGTGGGCAGATATACCACGTCACTGCAAAATCTTTGCAAACTTAAGGCGGTGTGACCGGTTTCGTGATCACACAGAAAAGTTGCTCAAGACGCGCTGACGAGCATGAAATTACTTCGTCATGCCGAGGCAGTGTAATTTTGCTGCGTACAACTAACGCTGGCCTGTAAGTAAATTTTAAGGAGTAATATTTTTATTATACAGAAGCAAACAATATTTCCATATTAACGAGGACATTGTTGACCGCGTAAAATAATTCACAATCACATGACAGCGTGCATCACATGAGGGAAGTTGCTCCCAGCAGGTGGCACCACAGGCTACTTTCGCGATATTTATGGAAGAAATAAATATATAACTCCAGTTATGACATGAGTGGTAAGATTGGCTTGAGTGACTATGGCAGAAAGTCTTCCTATCCGTGAAGTCATCTCATTTTATGTTCAGGACATTCATCGGTCGTTTTAAGGCCACGTTTGGTTGAATAGCAATCTCGAAAAAATTTAATGCAAAAAGTGTTTGAAGTACGCACTGACCACTGGATATCGCTGCTCCTAAAAGAATTGTTTATGAATGTCCCAATTACTGCATTGATTTCTGTTACTTTCCTGCTGAAATGCGGCTATATTTGTCCAAGTGATTGTTTACGAATTTTAGTGCGACAATGTGTCATCGTCTATAAGAAACGTGAAATTACAAATCTCCGGCTTATATCAACAACCAGGATACCCTATCATGCACTAAAATTCATAGCACACAGAGAAAGCTTTTAGTTTCCGTCGAAACGTGACTGCCGCACCCGGAATTCGATCAACTTCATTCGTATGAGCAAAGCAGCGTAGCCAATACACCACAGGAAACTGCCATGTTGTTAAACAAAGTTTAGGTATAAAGCCCCCCCCCCATCTCGTAAAAAGATATTCCTCTAGAGAGGAAGAGTATGTGCCGCAGTGGTTAACGACACTGGGAAAAGGAGCCGAGCGTGAGCATTTGGTGCTGGGACTGTGATTCCTGTGACGATTGCTGCCGCCCCCTGAAGGATCATAAGGTGAAAAGCATGTATTGATTTTTATGTTATGACTTGTCTAATATGTTCTTCACTCAGGTATAGTATGCCATGCGAAGTTCGCTATCGATATCAATATCGAAACGGCCAGGAGAGCTTACAGTCGCAGGTGGCTAAGTAGATAGATAGATAGATAGATATATATATATATATAGATAGATAGATAGATAGACTGATAGATAAATAGATAGATAGATAGATATATAGATAAATAAATAAATATATATATATATATATATATATATATATATATATATATTTATATGTCACAGAACGAGCGCTGAAAAAGAGCGCGCCGCCAAATCCTTGCGACAACGGGCGGCAGAAACGCCGCGAGGTAAAAAGAAACAAAAAAGAAAGCCAACATCCAGGGCTCCCGGGCGCGCGCTCTCCCCGCAGAAGCACGGCTTCGCAGACGATCCTCCTCACCCCACATCGGCGGCCCAGCAAGACCGCGACTTTTCTAGAACGAAGGAGGCGGGGTCAGACCGAGTGAATCATCCTCCGGAGAGAGCAGTCGAACCGTCTCGCACCTCTCCCCAGCCTTCGTTGCGTATCGCGCCGACGAAATGACGAGAAAATTCTGGAAGGTGGCGCGGAACGTATTTAATCGAGCAGCCGAGACGAGAGAACAGGAGAAGACGGAAAGTTAGCGCCGGAGCGCGTAGGAATTCCGCCGTGTAGTCGGCGAAGGTTCTGCCCGTAGTGACAGAACAGGAGGAGACGGAAGTGAGCGCCAGAGTGCGTAGAGAGTCCGCCGTGTAGTCGGCGAAGTTTTTGGTCCGTAGGGACGGCTCGAGCTACAGGCAAGAGCGTGGGTTTACCGCTATCAAGCGAAGACGCGGGCAACAGCTGCGTGTGTGAAGCCGACGGATTTCCGGCGAAGAAGTTTGAAGCTTGGAGAGTGGCCATTTGAGGACGCGAGGTTTCCTGGAAGAGAAACTTCGAGAGCTACGGAACGACAACAACGCTGGACTTTGAGTGAGTGATTCTCGGAAGAGTATCATCTCGACTTGGGTTCCAAGAACTTTGGACTGAATAGGTTTTCTATCTTTTTAGTCTTTAAGTGTCTTGGTTGTTCAATGCATGCGACTGCATTGTAGCTCGTATTGTTGTCCGTGTCCGTTGTTTTGAGTGTGGCTGATTGTATTGTGTAGTACGTTGATTGATTGGTTTGATTGGTGACATATTGTATGCGACTATTGTGGAGTTTGCATTTTTGCGTATTGTTTTCGATCTGCCATTATTGAGAATATAATATGTTTGTTTATCAACTCTCGGCTCTGACTTGTTCTTTGGGCCACAGCCGGCGTCCGCTGGCGCACCAAAAAGGACCACTTCTAAATTGTCCACGCTTTCGTGGTGCGGTTCGGGGGGCCGATAGTTCGGCTCTTGGAATTAGCCCGGCGATCGCCTCCCTAATAAACGGGACATGTGTGGCAATTAATCTGGCGTCCGCGATACAGGACCTTTTGGTGCACAGTGTGTCCAAAGTAGTGAGAAAGAGCCTCGAGTTGTTGATAGTGCTATCGGAACGATTTTGTGTGTTGTTCAGTGTTCTCGTTAACGAGTGCAGGAGAGTGATTCGATAGACTGATTTAGGCAGATACTTTTTGCACGCGGCAAGACTTTATTTGCGATACACAATGGATCTCGAAAAGTTAGTAGCTCTTGGTGAGAAGATGGGTCTTTCTGGCGCCGAACTACGGAAGTGGGTAAGCCAGAAGGAGAAAGAGGCGGTGGAGAGAGAGAGGTTGGCAGCGGAGAGGGCCAAGGAAGAAAAAGCAGCTGAGTTGGAACGAAAGAGGTTGGCAGCTGAGAGATCGAAGGAAGAAAGAGAGCAGCAATTGAAGTTGGAGCTGGAGAGAGAAAAGTTGGCCGCCGAAAGGGCGAGAGAAGAAAGAGAGGAAAGGGAGCGGCAGCGGCAGCACGAGATGGAACTCGAGCGGCTCCGTTTGCAACAGCGAAGTGAAACTCCGGTCCAAGCTAGAGTTGAAAGCAGCGAACGGGAAGATCACGGCTTCCGCTTGAACCCAAGCAAGCCGCTCGTAGCGTTTGATGAAAGGAAGGACGACCTTGACGCGTACCTTCACCGATTTGAGACGATTGCGAGGAGCCAGAATTGGCCGGAACAGCAATGGGCAACTGCTTTGAGCACCTGCTTGAGTGGTGAAGCGCTCATTGTGTACGGTAGGCTGACGCCGATCGATGCAGCCAACTACGCAAAGGTGAAAGCTGCTTTGTTGAAGCGATTTAGATTCACTGTGGAAGGATTCCGGGACAGATTTCGGACAGGAAAGCCAGCTGATGGTGAGACGGCTACGCAGTATGCCGCCCGACTTTGCCATTATTTCGACAGATGGATTGAACTTTCAGGGACAGCGCAGGAGTACGATGAACTTAGAGAGCTCCTAATTAGAGAACAATTTCTTACTAGTTGCCACCCAAGCCTGTCGCTTTATCTGAAAGAGAGGAAGGCTGAGTCATTTGAAGGAATGCTTGAATTAGCCGATCAATTCTTGGAAGCGCAAGGTGGCACTAATTTGGCCAAGGTAAAGAAGGAGTGTCCCGACGATTCGGAGAAATTGGCTCCCGAAGAAAAGAAGTGTGCACCAGAGAGCATTCCGCGATGTTTTCTGTGCAACCGAGTGGGTCATCGCGCGAAAAACTGTCGAACGATCTTTACGAGCCCTACGGTTGTAAAATGTTTCAAGTGTGGTCAGACTGGGCACAAAGCAGATGCATGTCGGAACGGAGTGAGTCAAACTCACCAGGTATCCTGTGTTCAAGCGGCACCGAAATCTTATAATAATGCCGTCACTGATGGATTCGTAGAATTGAAAAATGGGGAGAAAATTCCTATTGTTGGTGCTGTAATGTCAAAACAGCCAACCGGTGTTACGAAGGGAATGCCAACACTTCCTGGAAAGATTGCAGGCAAGAAGATTACGGTTCTAAGAGACACCGGTAGCTTCACGGTTATCGTGAAGAGAAATTTGGTACGGGAACGAGAGTTGACAGGCAGAACGAAACCGGTTTGCCTAATTGACCGTACGGTCCGGATGCTTCCCGAAGCAGAAATTGAGGTTGAAACCCCGTACTTCAGCGGGAAGGTTACTGCGTTATGCATGACGACCCCCCTGTATGACCTTGTCATCGGAAACATCGACGGGGCGCGAGGGCCAAGTGATCCAGAATGTTTGGGAGAAGACCCGAAGATAGAGCCCTCGCCAACACAGCGGCCGCGAGATACAGTGGAGGAACATCCCGTGACGGATCTCACTAGAGCCCAAGGCGAAGCTGCGGCGCAAGAGACAGCGAAGGAGAAGACGATCGTGTCGAATAAGTTCGCGGGCCGAGCAACCGGACTTACGTCGGCACGACCTCAACCGACCGACAGTGTAAAGGAGACGGAGTTGGCCAGCCGGGCAAAATGTAGAGGCATGATCAAACGGGAAAATAAACAGACAGGACCCGTCGAATGTAATGACGCGTTAACGGTGTCGGAAGAGACAACGATGGCTGAGCTGACGCCTCAGATATCGTCGTTGGAAAGGGCTCGCCGAAAAAGAACGTGGAAGCACAAGAAGAGATCGAGCGAGCACCGCAAAAAGGGGCGCAAGCGCTGTTCGAAGTACTCAAGATAGGTGCTGAGGTGGAATCAGAATGTGTTTGGCAGGGCTGAGTGACATATGTTGTGTTAATGTTCGTGTTATCCTGTGTCACAAGTGTCGAAGTGTTGTGCTGTGATGTGATGTATAGTATTGTACCATTGTTGTAATGAGAGAACTTTGCATTTGTATTGTTTGGAATGTGTGGTGGAGTGTTGCACTCATGCGCTTGTGGTTGTGTTTTCACGTGTTGTGTAATTGAATTACAATGTCCAATCGTATTGAGTGATATATTGTGGATGTGAAGTGTCATGAGCGACGGATTGTGTTACAGTCTGTGAGAATGTGTGGTTACTGTTCGCGCTCGTTTGTGTGGTTTTGAATATTATTAGATAATATTCTTAAAGTGGGGGGCAGTGTCACAGAACGAGCGCTGAAAAAGAGCGCGCCGCCAAATCCTTGCGACAACGGGCGGCAGAAACGCCGCGAGGTAAAAAGAAAAAAAAGAAGAAAGCCAACATCCAGGGCTCCCGGGCGCGCGCTCTCCCCGCAGAAGCACGGCTTCGCAGACGATCCTCCTCACCCCACATCGGCGGCCCAGCAAGACCGCGATTTTTCTAGAACGAAGGAGGCGGGGTCAGACCGAGTGAATCATCCTCCGGAGAGAGCAGTCGAACCGTCTCGTACCTCTCCCCAGCCTTCGTTGCGTATCGCGCCGACGAAACGACGAGAAAATTCTGGAAGGTGGCGCGGAACGTATTTAATCGAGCAGCCGAGACGAGAGAACAGGAGAAGACGGAAAGTTAGCGCCGGAGCGCGTAGGAATTCCGCCGTGTAGTCGGCGAAGGTTCTGCCCGTAGTGACAGAACAGGAGGAGACGGAAGTGAGCGCCAGAGTGCGTAGAGAGTCCGCCGTGTAGTCGGCGAAGTTTTTGGTCCGTAGGGACGGCTCCAGCTACAGGCAAGAGCGTGGGTTTACCGCTATCGAGCGAAGACGCGGGCAACAGCTGCGTGTGTGAAGCCGACGGATTTCTGGCGAAGAAGTTTGAAGCTTGGAGAGTGGCCATTTGAGGACGCGAGGTTTCCTGGAAGAGAAACTTCGAGAGCTACGGAACGACAACAACGCTGGACTTTGAGTGAGTGATTCTCGGAAGAGTATCATCTCGACTTGGGTTCCAAGAACTTTGGACTGAATAGGTTTTCTATCTCTTTAGTCTTTAAGTGTCTTGGTTGTTCAATGCATGCGACTGCATTGTAGCTCGTATTGTTGTCCGTGTCCGTTGTTTTTAGTGTGGCTGATTGTATTGTGTAGTACGTTGATTGATTGGTTTGATTGGTGACATATTGTATGCGACTATTGTGGAGTGTGCATTTTTGCGTATTGTTTTCGATCTGCCATTATTGAGAATATAATTTGTTTGTTTATCAACTCTCGGCTCTGACTTGTTCTTTGGGCCACAGCCGGCGTCCGCTGGCGCGCCAAAAAGGACCACTTCTAAATTGTCCACGCTTTCGTGGTGCAGTTCGGGGGGCCGATAGTTCGGCTCTTGGAATTAGCCCGGCGATCGCCTCCCTAATAAACGGGACATATGTGACAATATATATATATAAATCTATATATATATAGATAAATAGATAGACCCAAATTCACCGAAATTCGCTAAAAAATGCTTCGCATTTAAAATTTTTTGGTCCTGTTTATTTTGCTAACGACGAAAGACATCGGCCCATTCACCCGGATTATTACAGCCTCTACCGTGTCTGGCGCGCTCTTTAGACCTTTCTGGAATCGATCTATATGGTCCCCTTCCATACACTGCGGCTTGAAACCGATGGGTAACTGCCGCTGTCGACGTTCTCACGAGGTGCGCTGAAACAGCTCTACTGCCCACGTCTGGTGCACGTGATGTAGCCACGTGCACCAGACGTAGGCAGTAGGCAGACGGAATTGGCTACATCACGTCTGGTGCACGTGATGTAGCCAATTCCGTCTTGCAACACTTCGTACTGCGTCATAGAGCACCACGCAAATTACTGAGAGATCGACGGCATGCCTTTTAAAGACGATAGTCTTTCTGGGGGACCTTCGACAAAAAATTTTCGTCAATCTGCCTACTTGTCTGTTTGTCCACCTTTAACTGTACCGGGTACTTTCACCGGCACCAGTGGATATCTGAAATGGCCGACTCCATCCACAGGGCCCACTAATGTTGCTCAAGAATGAGCGTTCATGCTTGTGCGATTGTCAATGAAAAAGTAAATACTGCGCATATCTAAGGTACCATATGAATACGTCAATATTAATACTGCGTATATGTTCCTTAGTTGAAAAGTAATTCTAAGGACCACAGCATTCATCACGTTGTGCTGACCATGCAACGCTTGCGCGTAAAGGCAGGTGTTTCCAACGCTTCGCTGAGACAATGCGGTTGGGGCACCTACACCTCGCCTTGCGTTCTACACCTTATCACTTCCGAGACGGCTGCACAGGGCCAGCGGACTTGTTGTCCAAGATAACTGCCAGATAACACTCTTGTCTCACGTTTGACGTGACTTGGTGCACTTGTTCGCCTCCACTGCACGCTCGAGGCACTCTAACGCAGCTCCTCCACAATACTATTCACCAATTTTCTTGCGCAGAAGATCATATAAACGTTTTCTTCAATCTCTCCAGATAAAAAACTATCAGCTTTCGACGACATTTGCAGATTAACACTCAAATACGGGGTCCATAATTTATAAGAAGTTGTTCAAGAACTCTTTCCCACATGCCGGACGGTTCGCCGCACCTCTACAGCTTACCACCCGCAGATTATCGGTCCTGCTGAGCGCTTCAATTCAAGGCTAGGAGCCATGCTCGCAATGTATGTCGATTACGACCAATCTAACCGGGATGTAATTCTCCTATTTGTCACTTATGCGTATAACACCGTGAGGCAAACATCCACAGGCTTCCCGTCTTTCGTCCTTCTATATGGGCGTGAATTATGCTCCCCCCTTTACGCCAGTTTGCCGTATCGTCCCGGCGTCTTGGAGTTCCACCCTGATTCTGAAATTGTGCACCAGTCGGTCAGTCACTCAGTCAGCCAGTCAGTCAGTCAGTCGGTCGATCAGTCGGTCGGTCAATCGGTCAGTCGGTCGGTCGGTCAATAACTTTACTAAAGGTCCTGAGGAGTTTAAGCCACCAGGGTGTCCACGAGATACAACTCAGCAGCCGTACTGTAGGCGACGCACCAGTCGGGGCGAGAACGTGGTGGCATTCCGCCAGTTCTTGGGCCCTTTCGAACGCCTTCCGTTGGTTTCGGCGATAGGGGCTCCTGAGTGCCTCCACCCAGTCGTACTCACTGCTGAGAAGTCCTCGAGGCAATGCGAGACATTTCCAGAAGACGTGTTCGAGTGAACAGTACACTTCTGGGCTGTCTGGGCATTGTCAATCAACGTCCTAGTTGTAACGGCTGAGGCGGACCCGTTATGGGAATGAACTCGTTTGTAGCATGCGAAAGCTACCTCTTGCCCGCGTTCGAGCTTTGCATGTGGAAGAGGGTATTGGCTTCTGTCGTTTCGGTATTAGAAGGTGATTTCGCGGAAGGGTAGTAAAATGTCATTAAACTGTATGTCTGGGCCCAGCTCTTCGGTGGCTGATTGATCGCCGTGACGAGTCAATTCTCGCGCTCGATCATGAGCAATTTTGTTGAGGTTGGGTTGCTTTGGATGGATGTGTTTGCCCATGAGACCAGGGAACCAAGAGAGGGAGTGCAAGCCCACGCAATTGCGCATTTGTAGAATGTGGGCTGCTTCTGGAGTGATATTGCCACTTTCGTACGCCCGAATGGCGGCGCGAGAGTCTGTGAAGACATGGGTGTGTGAGGTTGGGTTGTTGTGGGTGCGTTGCTGTGGGCAAGAGGAACACGATCGGATCGTTGACGAATGATGCGCCACGATGACGAATGTCGTCAGTTGGCCCGATCATTCAACGCAGACAAGCAAGCACTCAAAAAAGAGCGCTACGACCGCGACCCGCAAGTCGAGACTTTCGCCGTAGGCTCGCTCGTCTGGCTTCAGCTGCCCTTCCACTCGCCAGGTCTTTTCTCTCAGTTTGCCCCCAAGTTTTATGGTCCTTATCGCGTCGTCGAACGCCAATCTCATGTCACACATGGGGTCGAGCTGGTCACGCCGTCTAGAGAAAGGTGCCGCCTTGCACGTGAGGCTGTCCACGTGAGTCGCTTCAGGTCCTATCACGACCCACGCCTACTCTCGTTATCCTAACTTGCCAGCATGGCTCGACTTCGTCACCGGGGTATTGTAGAGATGAAGATTATGAGCCACAGTGAGTCACAACGTTGGTCCTAGGAGTGTGATTCTCGTGTCGGTTGCTGCCTCCAGCGTTCCGTATCAACAGACCTGCTGCGAGAAGTACTACTTATGCCAATAAACCCTGTTTTATTTGCAAATTATAGTCAAAGAACTTTTCAGCAAAAACAGTTATCAGATTAGAAGTGCCGATTTAAGTTGTTAATTACTAAAAGCGGGGCGCATAGCCTTCCGTCCTAAGATGTCATCTACGTTTTCAACAATGACCATACACTTGCCTAGAGAAACGCGATGTGATCGTTGACTAATGATGGACGTACCATCTGCCTTGATTTGATGTGTGTTGATACGAGTTTGTAGCGATGCAGTGGAATACACGTCAGACAAAGCTCCGTGTTTTGTCTGCAAGACGAACAACTTTTGAGAATGCAAAGGAACCAGGTTTGGCCTGATTGTAGCTCCAAAGTCGGAGATTCATATGAAACATCCATCAGATTGATCAGGGGAATTCGCTGTAACAGAAGTACTTTTTAGCGCCGTGAGCTAACGTTGTGTCCTTTTGAATCATACCTGAAGATGGAGCAACCGTCTAAACAGACCAGCCTTAATACGAAGGTCATCGCTCCGGTGAAACAGAGGGAACATAGTTGTACAAATATGTAACCGTGGTTAATTACATCCAACTTGACGGCAAGGATTTTCCGACAGCATAAAGTGACTTTCTGCCTACTGAAACAAATAAAGAGATGTGGTGCACGTGCATGAATAGAATGGGACGTACCGGTTAAGAGAAGAACATGTGGCGACAGCAGATAGAAGCGCGTGCCGTTGACAGAAAATAGATTCCTACTGTGAACTTCTCAGCACTCAGAGCACTGCAAACTGTACATAACGCAGAACTCCAACAGGATAGAGACAATGACCGGACATAGTGGAATGTGCAATATCACTTCCCAGGAGCGACGAGCACCAAAGTTCCGTAGACGCGAACAAAAACGTTTATGTATAACACAAAAAGTGGCTATTATTATATTATTATTTTTACAGAGTGTATGAGTAATTCTAGAGAGCATTGTCTATGAATATTTTGACTTGTATGAATTCTACCAGAATACGCACCTGATGAGGACGAACTGGTCGAAGTGGTGTCATTAAGTGACGAAAAGGTCAGAACTTCCGCCACTAGGCTATCTAGCTAGCAGCCGTATTCAACGTTATAGGGAATAATTACGGCAGTTAGAAAGAGGACAACCACGATGCCGATTGTAAGTGACCCCGCTCCGGTAGAAAAGTTGTCCCTTTCAAACACTTCATACAGGAACGTGCGATGTTTCCACGTTATTCGCAGCTGTATCATGTTGTTGAGTGTGTGATGTCTCATCTTGCGGCTGCGTCTGCGCAGTTCTGGTACATGAAGTCACCAAGAAAACAATGTTAGGGCAACATTTATTAGCGGTGCAAAGGCAGGCGCATCATATTTACCACTGACGCCAACAGCTCATTCAGCTGGCACTGAGCTGCGATGGCAACCCGAGATTTGTTTGGTTTACCAGTCTTCGCGCAGCTTGATTGTTTTATAGCGCTCGAGAATTTCTTGTAGTAGCCAATTATTTGAAAACTTCATTGAGGAACCACCGTTGGTCGCTGGCAGAATTTGGACCCATGGATGACAGAGCTTGCCAAATGGAATGTGACGATTTTTTGTTGGTGACAGCAGGCACACCACACGAGTTGCCGTCGACTACATATGACTGCTGCCTTGGCTGACGCCAGTTGCAGCAAGCAGCTCGCTCATATTGGCGCTTGTTGCGTCAGTCACACTATCGACGCTAACGCCACTTGCACCAGTCATTCTACCACCTCGAATACTTTGCCGAAGAATTCCCTTTGGGTGAGAATCCCTAGCACAACAATGTCGGCCACGTCGGGTGCCATGCCATAGTCAGCCTACTTACGCTTGCTGAGGTATATCGAATCCAGTTGAGTAATGTCGGCTGCATTGGCACAGTTGGAGCGAAAGCTGGAGAATGTACGATGTAGTCTAGGGATGAGACGTACTGTATATGCAGCACTAGGCAAACCCGCCAAGTCATCCTTGTAACCACGACTCGCAAATTAATACTGGAGGTGGGACAAGCAAACAGGCATGGTAAAAAGCCAAGCCACTGCAGGTATCATATGATTGTTTTGATCAAAGTGCGCAGTCAGGGATTCACTGTAGGATTGTCAAGTTGTGCCCAGCTGCAATCACGAGAATTTGACCTCGTCTAGGCACTCATGCGTCGCTGCAATATAATTATTGGTGGTCGCGTCCATTATTCCAAAGCGTTCAAAGCAACACTCTCCATGCGTTTGAGTACATGAAGTACTTAGATTCTTGAGTCATATTTGCGTCTTATGTCTTGTCGCAGCTGCTCTTTGAGATTTTTCAAGTCAAGGAGATCAATCTCGTGGTTGAAGAGGTCTTTCAACCAGGTCTGTAAGGTTAAAGAAGTGGCGCAGCTTGCGTGGATTGTCCTAATGTTCAAAGCACTAAGTCATGCTGGTGAAGCTGACCCCTCATGTGTTTGTTGCAAGTTACAATGTAGAGTTGTGTACTCCCACTGGCCAGCTGACAATACAAGATGCAGGCGCGGTGCCGGTCGCTGCCTAGGTTGTTCATAAACTGTCTGAGCGTTCGTTTTTCTGCATGCGGATTTACAATTGGTACAATCGACAAACCTGCCCCGAGGTCCAGGAGATAAAGTAAGCAAATAAGGGGTGGGAAACCGAAATACAATCTACACTACTTTTGAGGTGGCATCTGATACAGTTTTATTATGCATCGAAGACGTGACGAATAAATCACATCGAATGCACAGAATGATCTCACAATGTGTGTCCACAAACGATGATGATAAGAAACACCTTGGGGTGGTGACCATGTGCCAACGAAAAAGAGCCTCATTAATTTCAACACTATGTAGTACTATTCGAGTGCGTGAGCCAGAATTGCTTCACAGAAACATACTTCGGTTATTGAAGGTGCATTGAAAAGCAAGGTCAAAGTTTTTATAAAGAAAGAAAGCGCCCGAAGAAAGCAAGTTTCTCACATTTTGCTATTTAGGTGGGGAACAATCTTTGTGTATATAAAACAGGATGTTAAGGAGTCGTCTAGTAGAAACCACTTTATATTTGGTGGTAAGCAATAAACTCTTCATAAAAGCGGTTTATTTACACTCTCTTAATAAGAAATAGCTTCATGGTTCAAGATTGTCTGGTTAAGGTCGTTGAACTTCTCCTCAGTACAAATTCATATTCTTGTTGCTATTGACTGGGACACGTTAAACCGCTTTAGGCACCGTTGAGGTGTGCAGTGATGCATGTCTCAAAGCATGCTAGCATATTTCCAAACGAATTTGCATTAGCATGCACTCAGCCATCCGGGTTTCTTGCTTACCACTTCTGTTTATTGTTTTATACCGTGTCCATTGTTGTTCATTTAATAAAGCAGCTTACCGTTTCGCAAAAACTCATAACCTTTGAAACACCTATTTGTGTAAAATAATTTAAGAAATAGTTTCGTTACATCGCAACCAAGCTGTTACATTCGACGCCGCGTAACAATATCCGACTTCAAAGCGACGTGCGTAAAAAAGTGGTGGTGTGTAGCCCCCATAATTTTAACACAAGAACGGCCCGCAGTCTGTTCTCACCTGGCCTTTTCGTATTCCTTTCAGGCGTGCTGCCATGGGATCGTAATTCATACCGTAATCATCCTTCTTTCAAACCAATCTCTGCAAAGATAGAAAGACTTATAAATTAGTTGATTCAATGTTTTGAACATTCCAAACATTCGGCTGAGAAGATTGTGCATCGAACTCCGTGCTACAATCGCTGAGGATTGCGTCTGTTGTGTAATTTATATATGCGAACACCTTGAATTACCCTTTCGAAGTTCTCACTTGCAAAACAAAAATTGTGGGAATACTAAGCTTCGCCTTTAATAGTTACACGCAATAGTGAAGTCCGGCCCTTAGTGCGCCCCTAAACTGCTAAATGCGCACTTATGCTATGTTTTCTTACGCACACGCGCGCACACACGCACACAGTAGATTGTACCAGGGCACCCACGTGATTGGTACGTACCAATTTTTGATCGAAAGGAAGAGTCGCATGGCCTCCAAGATACTCATCGCGCACTCGCCATTTTAGAGGCCACAAAGAGTCTCACAATGCCTCAGAGATTACACCACAATATCTAGCGCTTGCTGTTTGCTTGACCAACGCCTCTGCAAAGGAATGATATGTTTTCTGCTAGATTGACATAGTTGTACATTTTTTTGAGCTGTTTGACAGTTCCTTCATGAGTGTTTTTAACGGCAATGACTGCACTTTCCCGGTCTTTTTCGACGTACTTTGCTGGCCTCCTACATGCGCCTACCAATCGCCAAATGAACTCGTTTTTACCGTGACACCTGGTCAACAAAAGGTGTTGGGCAGACTCCTTTCACTACATGGCATTTATTTAGAGTTTTTTCTGAAGCTTATGAAAGTGACATAATGGGTTTGTGATAAGACACCGGCTTGCCACGCGGACGGCTCGGGTTCAATCCAATTTTTGCTCTTTATTTTATTCGCTTATTCGCTTCTTTCTCAATTTCCCGCTCATGGACAATTTTTTGCTCAGAACCAGTGGTGCCGACGCCGACGGGGAAATTTCTGCGAGACGAGCTCTCTATTGTTATTGCGTTAATAAAGAAAAATTCGAGAAATGATGAATAGTTGGGGTTATGACACGAAGGATGACAATGCATTGAGTTCTGGCAGCTGAAAGAGTCGCACGAGGAACAGGGGACTAGACAGAATTGGGCATTTGTCTTTGGCGAAGTTACTACTTGACTGAGTGAAATTTGTGCTGCTACCGTTATAGCACCATGTTGCGAGTATCAAATGAAATCTTTTGAATCACGCGAGGTGCGGGAGAACAGGCAGACAAATGAACAAATGGACGGATAGACAGACGCTTCTCCCTACTCATTATAATGAACTCGGTGGATATGCTGCGAATTTTCTGTTCTCTGCCGATCATTAAAACTCAGGTGTGTACTTGGTGTCCCGGTGGAGCAAGTTAGTCAGTGGCAGCAAAATTTACGTGCAGGATAGGGTGAAGTGCCTATAGAAAAAATCGTAGTGTATCTACGAACTGACTGAAGAAGAGTGGGGCGTAGCGACCATCAGTCCGTCCGCGCTTCATTCCGTCCATTGGTCCGTCCGTGTGTCCTTCCGTGCGTTCGTGAGTCTATCCGTGCGTCTATCCATCCATCCGTCGATGCGTCCGTTCATTCATCTGTGCGTGTGTCCATCCGTGCGTTCTTGTGTCTATTAGTGCCTCTGTGATGTTATCTTTGGGTTCAGGATTCGCTCCAGAAAGAATGATGCAGCACGCATGTGGACAAACACACGTAGGACATCTTTTGCACACACGACTGGACTCAACGAATAGTAAAAGTTACATTCGACATAAGGGGCGCTACGCGAAATAGTCAAGCAGTAGCGTACAGTTTTTTTTGTCGGAGCCGATGAGGTCGCTGATTCGAAGACGTCGTGCGTAGACCGTCTGTCCGATGCCGTAGCTCGGTTCTTGGTCGGGCCGCGTGAAGTCCCGGAGGTCCACTCCGCGGCAGTTGATGCCAGGACGCTGCGCCCAAGGGACCCACTCCACGGTGGACGCCCTCGGCCTGTGCGTGCTCGTGGGCCGAACCCTGAGTGTGCCCGTCTGCACACAGCGTCAAGGCCTTAGCCCGGCCTCGTGCACGTTCCCTGGCCCGATCTACTCGTAGCGGAACAGGCGGGAGCGCTCTAAGTCGAGGCAGCAGGAGGTAGGGCTCCGGGATCTCCCATTGACCAGACACCCAGTGAAGGATAGCCCGGCCTTGGAATTCCGACCCTCGCGCACGGCCCACGCACTGGTCACGCTGTCTCGAGGCACGCCACGCACACGATCGCTGTCCTCTTCGCCACCACACGGCACACACGCGATTCGCCCCCGCACGGCCCACACATTCAAAAGGATCGACACACAAGTCGCCACCGCATGGTGCACTGTTTTGTTTTTTGTATATTTTAACCCCGCGCGCCATATATTATGGCAATACCCCCTTTTTCAAGAACTCGTTTACAACTATTCTAGGAGAGACGCGCGGGAAGAAAGAGTTAATGCACAGCATGCTTTCCAGTTTGTGCGGTTCAGTTTGTTGCTACATGTTAAGCACGACTCATGTAGTCCGCTCCTACGTTGTCACAGCCTTTTATGTATTGAACATAAAAGGAATATTCTTGCAAAAGGAGACTCCATCTTAACACCCTATTGTTCAGGTGTTTGGCAGAATTAAATACTGTAAGGGCTGGTGGTCGGACTGCACAATGAACGGCTTTCCATAGAGGTAAGTATGAAACTTCTGTATGGCCCATACAAGTGCGAGGCATTCCCGCTCGATTGTAGAATAGCGGGTCTCCCCGGGCAATAAGTTACGACTAGCGTAAGCGACAGGGTGTAGCACTTGATCGTTTCCCATCTGAAGCTATACCACACCCAGGCTCGTATTCGAGGCGTCTGTGCGAAGTACAAACTCCTTCGAAAGGTCGGGAGCGAGGAGTATTGGCGCCTCACCGACAATCTCCTTTAGTGTTGTGAATGCTGCTTCTTGAGCTGGACCCAACGACACATTGGGAGTTTGTCCCTTTCTTGTGAGGTCTGTCAATGGCTTTGTTAGTTCGGCGTAGTTTGGTATGAACCTCCGGTAATAGCCAGTCAAGCCAAAGAATGACTGTACTGCCTTCTTGCTTTCAGAACGCTTAGCAGCTAGAATCTTCTCCAGTGTTTTGAGAAGGGGTTCGATTGTAGCATTCCCGATGCGATGTCCCAGGAACACAATGCTGCCTTCTCCTATTTCGCAATTCGTTGGCTTGATCGTTAGATTGGCTTGTTTGATTCGGTCAAACACTTTTCTGAGGGTGTCGATGTGTTCTTGTCATGTGTCGGTAGCAATGACAACATCGTCGAAGTAATGATGAACGTTTTCGACACCACCCAGTTGTCAAAGAACGAGCGCTAAAAATGGGCACGCCGCCGAATTCTTGCGGTAACGCGCGGAAGAGACGCCGGGAGGTCAAAAGAAAAAAAAAGAAAACAAACAACCAAGGCTCCCAGGGCGCGCGCTCTCCCCTTGGAAGCGTGGCTTCGCCGACGAACCTCCTCACCCCACATCGGCGGCCGAGATAGCCCGCGAAAGTTCTAGAACGAAAGGGGCGTGGTCATACCGAGTTGAGTCATCGGCCGCGGAGGGCATTCCAACCGTCTCGCCCTCTTCCCAGCTTTCGCTGCGTATCACGCCGACGAAATGACGAGAACCTTCTGGAATGTCGCGCACAAGGTATTTAACCGACCAGCCGAGATGAGAGATCAGGAGAAGACGGAAGTAGCGCCAGAGGGCGTACGGTATACCGCCGTGTAGTCGGCGAAGTCTTTTGTCTTCCGTGACAAAGAAGGAGAAGATGAGGATTTCTTCCTGAGGGGTGAAGGCTCGAGCTACAGGCAAGAGTGTGTGTCAACTGCTATCGAGCGAAGATGCGTGGCAACAGCTGCGTGTGTGAAGCTGACGTGTTTCCGGCGAAGATGTTTGAAGCTTGGAGGGCGGCCAATTGAAGACGCGACGTTTCCGGGAAGAGAAACTTCGGGGGCAGCTGAACGACAACAACGCTGGAATTTGAGTGAGTGATTCTCGGAAAAGTATCATCCAGACTTTTGTTCCAAGAACATTGGACTGAATAAGTTTTCTAACTCTTTAGTCTTTAAGTGTCTTGGTTGTTCGATGCATGCGACTGCATTGTAGTGCGTGTTGTTGTCTGTGTTCGTTGTTTTGAGAGTGGCTGAATGTACTGTGTAGTACATTGTTTGATTAGTGACATATTGTACTCACTTATTGTGGAGTGCGCATACGTGTGTATTGTTTTTGATCTGCCGTTAATGAGAATATAATTTTGTTTGTTTATCAACTCTGGGCTCTGACTTGTTCTTTGGACCACAGCCGGCGTCCGCTGGTGCGCCAAAAAGGACCACTTCTAAATTGTCCACGCTTTTGTGGTGCGGTTTGGGGGGCCGATACTTCGGCCCTTGGAATTAGCCCGGCGATTGCCTCCCTAACTAACGGGACCGGAGTGACAATTAATCTGGCGTCCGCGACAGGACCTTTTGGTGCACAGTGTGTCCAAAGTAGTGAGAAAGAGCCTCGAGTTGTTGATAGTGCTATCGGAACGATTTTGTGTGTTGTTCAGTGTTCTCGTTAACGAGCGCAGGGGAGTGTTCCGATAGACTGATTTAGGCAGATATTTTTGCACGCGGCAAGACTTTATTTGCGAGACACAATGGATCTTGAAAAGTTAGTAGCTCTTGGTGAGAAGATGGGTCTTTCTGGCGCCGAACTACGGAAATGGGTAAGCCAGAAGGAGAAAGAGGCGGTGGAGAAAGAGAGGTTGGCAGCTGAGAGAGCCAAGGAAGAAAAGACAGCTGAGTTGGAACGAGAGAGGTTGGCAGCTGAGAGGGCCAAGGAGGAAAAAGCAGCTGAGTTGGAACGAGAGAGGTTGGCAACTGAAAGGGCAAAGGAAGAAAGAGAGGCAAAGGAGTGACAACTGAAGGAAGAAAGAGAGCAGCAATTGAAGTTGGAGCTGGAGAGAGAGGAGTTGGCAGCTGAAAGGGCGAGAGAAGAAAGAGAAGCGGAGATGGCTGAAAGGGAACGGAAGTGGCAGCACGAGATGGAACTCGAGCGGCTCCGTTTGCAACAGCGAAGTTAAACTCCCGTCCAAGCTAGAGTTGAAAGCAGCGAACGGGAAGACCATGGTTTCCACCTGAACCCAAGCAAGCTGCTCGTAGCGTTTGATGAAAGGAAGGACGACCTTGACGCGTACCTTCACCAATTTGAGACGATTGCAAGGAGCCAGAATTGGCCGGAACATCAATGGGCAACTGCTTTGAGTACCTGCTTGAGTGGTGAAGCGCTCAGTGTGTGCGGTAGGCTGACGCCAACCGATGCAGCCAACTATGCAAAGGTGAAAACTGCTTTGTTGAAGCGATTTAGATTTACTGTAGATGGTTACTGGGACAGATTTCGGACAGGAAAGCCAGCTGATGGTGAGACGGCTACGCAGTATGCCGCCCGACTTTGCCATTATTTCGACAGATGGATTGAACTTTCAGGGACAGCGCAGGAGTACGATGAGCTTAGAGAGCTCCTAATTAGAGAACAATTTCTTTCTAGTTGCCACCTAAGCCTGTCGCTGTACTAGAAAGAGAGGAAGGCTGAGTCACTTAAAGGAATGCTTGAATTGGCTGATCAATTCTTGGAAGCGCAAGGGGGAACTAATTTGGCCAAGGTCAAGAAGGATTGTCCCGATGATTCGAAGAAATTGGCTCCCGAAGAAAAGAAGCGTTCACCAAAGAGCATTCCGCTATGTTTTCTGTGCAACCGAGTGGGTCATCACGCGAAAAACTGTCGAACGATCTTTACGAGCCCTACGGCAGTAAAATGTTTCAAGTGTGGTCAGACTGGGCACAAAGCAGACGCTTGTCGGAACGGAGTGAGTCAAACTCACCAGGTATCCTGTGTGCAAGCGGCACCAAAATCCGGTAATAATGCCGTCACCGATGGATTCGTAGAGTTGAAAAATGGGGAGAAAATTCCTATTGTGGGTGCTGTAATGTCAAAACAGCCAACCGGGGTTACGAAGGGAATGCCAACGCTGACTGGAAAAGTTGCGGGCAAGAAGGTTACGGTGTTAAGAGATACCGGTAGCTCCACGGTTATCGTGCGGAGAAATTCGGTACGGGAAAGTGAGTTGACAGGCATAAGGAAACATTCTGTGCGCGCATTTGCTAAAGTCAGCCCGCGGGAACAATATTTGACAGAATAAGAAACATGACAGATTGAGAACATTCGAGCGATGCGAAATGAAACGAAAATAATAAAGGCATGTATACGGGCCTTACCTTGCCCTCTGGCTTATGTTTTATTCAGCGCGAAGCTGCAGATGGGCACTGAATAAAAAGAATTACGGCACGTGCAGCTACTTTGCACTACCAGAGCTAGAGGGCTTGGCACGAGTGCTGCCCTCTAGCTTGGCAAGAATGCTGCCGAGCAATTAAATTGATGGCGTTGCGTGTTCCGCAGTTGTAAATAAAATATTGAACGTTGGAATACTGAACACCAGATAACATCTTGTCGATGAGAGTACAATAGGCGCGCAGAAAAAATAGCGGTAACATAAAACAATAATCACTGAATTAGCTTAAATAGACAATGCCGTGGCTACAGACAAAACGCAGCGTCTCTTCATAACCATATTATTGCGGTCCAGTTTACAATTGCCAATTACACCTAAAAATAACAGTGCCAGGCGTGCTCGAAAAGCGCTGCGCAATCAGAGCAAAGGCTAGACACTTGGCATTTCGTGAGCTCTCTTTAAACAATTTTGATATTACTAATAGAAGTACACTTTCAAGATGCGCACTAAACTACAAATATTTGCAGTTTTTTGAGGTGTGAAGCATCCATTAAGCAATTACTCGTCATCCTGACAGAATTTTTCCAGCCTGAAGACTGGAAAACACGTGAAATTGATCATGTGCCTATTGCATCAGGCTGTGGCTGAGCGCTATGAAGGACGATAGTGGTGCGTTTTGTTATGGGTTAGACGCATTTCGTTATTATTGGACGCTTGGTTACGCAATTCCAAATATGTGACGTCTCGTTGTCATTTTATTCATCCAGCGCGCTAATATAGAAAGTAACGTAATTTATTGATTGATATGTGGGGTTTAACGTTCCAAAACCACCATATGATTATGAGACACGCCGTAGTGTAGGGCTCCGGAAATTTTGACCACCTGGGGTTCTTTACGTGCACCCGAATCTGAGCACACACGCCTACAACATTTCCGCCTCCATCATAGATGCTGCCGCCGCAGCCAGGACTCGAACCTGCGACCTACGGGTCAGTAGCCGAGTACCTTAACCACTAGGCCACCAAGGCGGGGTGAGATACTAACGTAGATTGTTGCTTCAAGAGCAAATGTCTTTAGAGGTTCTTTTTGCAATAGAGTAAGGAGTGGTGGCAGAGCTGGGCAGAAAAATACTAGGCTGTCACTGAGGGTACTCATGCTCGCATACTCTTCTGGTTTACAACTATTTGTTTATTTCGTTAAGTTTTATCATTTTGAGCGTTAGCGCCTTTTGACACCTGTGGTGGTGGACAACTTGGCGCCAAAAATGGCTGTTGTCATCAACTGATTTATATGAACTGCTTTATTTATTTGTTTGTTTATTTATCCTATTTATTTACAGATACTGCTGTCTCATAGTTGAGACATTGAAGGAGGGGTTACAATAAACGAACAAAACAGCACAAGTAAATAAAAAACATAAAATTGCATAATTAGACACCTGTTCAACAAACAATAATAGATCAAACAAAAAGAAAACAGCAAAATAAGAACATCAATTTACATAATTGGACATTTGTTAAACAAACAGCACATGTGGTACTCGTTTCAAAGTAGTGTCCAGATTATTCCAAGTGTCAACTGTGCACGAAAAAAAGAGTATTTATAACAATCAATAAATCATCTGAATGGCACAATGTTCAACTACTGTAGTGTTTTTGTCCACACAACTTGAAACCTGTCCTCTTGTGTATTTAAAGCGTCTTCATTTGCAACAGTGTTTATTCAGCTCTATGCCAAGCTTCAAAATAAAATGTTTAAACACAGAAACTAGCAGGCTGCATTCATACACAGAAAAAAACACTACATGATAGACTTAACTCAGTAAAAGATCTCCTGAATCACTTTAAGAAGACATTTGTGTTGAAAACGAACAAATGTTCACTTTGTTCTTCCAGCGAGAATAAGTCACCATGTTTGATATATTTGAACTTAACAACAACGAGAGTGCTAGAAATATTAAAGTTAGGCTTACTAAAAATAAAAATCTACCAAAATATACATGTTCCGGCAACATTCATTACTACAAAGCGATTAGTTCGACTGAAAGTTGTCTTAGCCCGTACGTAATGAAAACAACATGCTGTGGATCTAACGTCTTTTATCACCCCATCACTAAGCTAAGGAGGGGAACGTAAAACGACTAATAAAGTTGATATTCAGCAGGTTTTGTATATTGGGTATAGCGCAAAAGATACTACGACATTTTATTCATTGTGCGTAAGTATATGTTCCACCTATGAAGAAATAAGTCCAGGACTTTTGCGAATATATTATTTAGAAGAGAAATACCAGTGTTCCCCTAACATTAGGATGCCAAAAGTACAGTTTAAGAAGAAATAATTCGAACATTTGCAACTTCGTTCGTGGTTGCCGAGCTGGCTGTGTAATGTTATAACAAAGAAATAAAGATTACATATGTTAACGCATGTTAACGTAAAGCGAGAAAGTTGCCTTGAAAGTTATTATGTTACTTCTGGTGATGTTAGATGATCCCTTGAAGGGTCGTTGACGGCAAGTCTTTTATTACAGGGCTTTTTGCTAAAGTAAAAATAAGAAACTAATTGCTACATTTACAGCTACTAGTCTATATAAATTGGAGTACAAGGAAAAACAGAAAATGTGGGCACACTAATGGGTTTGCGTTTGTTTAATGTGTATGTCTCTTGTATGTTTTGCAGCTCAGACTGCATTTAATCTGATGGAAAAGGAAGGAGAGAGCTGTATAGAGGAACAAAAAACCATTGTCAAGTGCATACCAAGAAAAAATGCAATTAACGAGGTAACACTAATGGATTGCGGGAAACCTTGTCAAATATTGGGTGGCATGAGCGCGCTGCCGTGGTTCTTTGCATCGTTATAACGGCGCCGTCTCTTCATCTTGTGGCGGCTGTCAATTAAGCTGGACCACGTCTGATGAAGGCCATTATGCGCCGTTTAGCTGGCACTAAATGCTGATCGCAAGTGCAGGTGCGCTTTATTGCCTACCTATTAATAAGTCCGTTAATAGCTTTTTTTTCAACATACTTCAGTTGCTTCCTTTGACCTGAATTCGCAGAAAACCTTGGAAACAAGCGAATGAAGAAAGAGACATATTCTCATTTATTTGCTTCTCTAGAGCAAACTGCGGAGGAGGCAGCAGTGCTGCTTGAAATAGCGAGGAAACTGGTTTTAGGGGGTATATATTCTATGTAATTGTAAGTACAACTTAGAACATGAATATGTTGTTTCTACTAGAGGTGTGCAATAATTTTTTTTGTTAATGGCACAGAAAAACCAGTTTTGGGACGTCCGGCGAGCTCGAAATGCCGCCCAGGTCTAACGACTTTAAGCGGTCACCTGATGCACCATAATCTTAATCGATGGGTAGTGGGAAGGGACAGGGGTTAATTGCCTCTTACACTGCCTCACTCGAAGAAGACTGCCGGACTTCAAATAAAGTTTATTGATTCATTCATAAAGGAGTGGTTAAATCAAATTCACCCATAAGGCGTTTTCGGACAAAGCTTTTTTATCAATACCCTAGTATTGATTCTTTTCTAAAAATTACCAAGAGGTGATATATTATGTGTAATATGCATTATCATGACTAGTATTGAACGCCATTCAAAACGGGTGAAATGCCCACCAGTTTTGAGCGCTGCCCACGCTGCCAAGCGGTCATTTCCCGCGGTACCGCCCCTTTAGATCACGTAGCGACACGGTATAGTGACGCGAGCTTTAGTTGACATTTCGTCGGCTCAGCGCGAACGTATATAGGTATGTCCTGGCCTCCCCTATTGTTTTCGCCGCTGTCATCCACAAGCGACGACGAAAACGCTAAGGAATATCGAATCACGGCTAATCACGGTGTTGTGAATTATTTCCGATTTGATCCTCGTCTGAGCAGTGATTCTGCAATCGATACTGAACAGAGCAGCGACGAGACAGCTGAGGACGCACGCTCGGGCCACGCGGGCAGATAAGACATACGAATGCTGTTCCTAGGCGTTTAGTATAGAGATAACAAAACGTGCTGGGTCCGAAAGAGACGGGGTATAGAGAACAACAAAGAAGGCGCATCACTTCAGTGCAAAGGCTGTATTATTGAGTTAAATGCACGTCGGTACATAATAGGTTTTTTTTCACGCGAAGATTGTCGCTAATGAATCCAGTGTGCTTTGTGACTAAGCGGCTAACGCAGTAATTTCGTTACGCATGTTTATTAAGTGCAGCATTTACAGTGTTTTTAAGCATACACTAATCAAGTATAGTCCCCATGGGCAGAAAATGTGTGTGCATTCAATGCGTACACGGTAACCACTGAATCAGTCATCTTCTTTTTTATATATTTGTCTTTTTTTCTTAGCTCCATTACCGAACACTTCAGCCTAACGACGTTTGCTTTTATGGACATCACAGTATTTAGGGTAAGGTACACTGGATGCGGCGGCATGTTCTTAAAGGCATTTTATTGCTTTTTTCCTCAAGTAAAAAGTTCTGGCACACACATAGTCATTCACTGAAGTGTTTTCATTTATACGTGAACCTCATCTAAGGCTAACCTGAAATTTATCTTTATTTTCATAATTATTATTAAAGTTTGACCTTAACACTAATTACAAATATTGTTTAAAAAGCTGTCTACCGCCCAGAGCCAGTTTCTACATTTGTTTAGCCCATAACTCTCTGGTGAACCAGTGCTCCACTGCGTGATCAAGAGACACATGCTTTCATCTATGAATAAACGAATAATGCAGAAAATTATGAATACATCTTGAAAAAATACAGCGCTGGTAGAAAACACAGAAATGAAAAAGCACACGAATACTAGCGCTAATGGCCAGACCCATGTGCACAGGCACCAGTTTGCTTTCTAGCTCCTCTTCAGTCTTTTAGAAGCTATTTTGCAGTGCATGTACAATATTTCATTTGTGTGCAGCGAGCGACGATGCTCGCCTTGCCTATTTTTCCCGGTGTTTTCAAGCACTTCTCTTTTTGTTTTTTATGTTAAATTTATAATAACACATTCACACTCGTGCCTTTTTATGTAAATGCAAGAAACTGAACAAATGCGAAGTGGCGTAAATGGCAATGCCACACATTGCAGACAAAAAAAACTTAAAATTGCGGTGAAATAATTTTAGTCGACGATCGTTTTAGGCAGGTTGTGTGGAAGGATGCTTTAGTCTCAGGCCTCGCACACACAATGATGGTTCGATGGACATATAGAAGGCTTTATCACGCACAAGGGACGGTACTGAGGTGACAGTACACAAGCACTAAACAGACGAAACACACTTGAATCTAACGTCTTGATAGAATGGTCTACCGTCGAGGCGACCATACACTCAATGCAAACGCAATTGCCTATCCTGAATGTAAACACACGCGGGGCTATCAGAGGAGCCGGATACGTGTGTATATCCATTCTCCAATACACGTCAAAGCATAAAACGTGATTTATGTATTATGACAATGCATATATAGCATAACCATCTGTTGTATACTATAGCAAGTGGCTAATAAATGAAAATGAAAAGCGTATAGCATAGCCGTGCGTCACGATAAGCAGCTATTTGCAACTTTCACAGATGGTTGCGTCGCCATGCGGCAGCTGTCGTAGCTGTCGTTCGGGGGATGCCAACGCACCTAGCCCATGCCATCGATCAGTCGGCCTCATTTTGGTGGTTCACTGGTGTTTTATATTTTGTCGCTGCCGGTTTATACTATGGTTACTCTGTAGTCGGACAAGTACTGTGAGTCGCAGTAGCAATGATTTACTCTTATTGTTTGCTGGCTGAGCTACAAGGATCACGAAATATGTAGGATGCCGCTGTGCAGACGACGTGCAGTCAAAGGTAAGGTTTCCTGCTTTTTGCACAAGCAAGGCCGCTCGACCTTCTCCGGCCGTGGCACGAGTAGCGTTCACAAAGCTCTTCGTGCATTCCTTCACACCACAGCAGGCGTTGTGCCTGGCGTTCAAAACTTCCTTTCCTTCAATATACGCCGCACACGCGTTTCAATATACGCCGCACACACAGTGTGGGATATAATACATGCTAGCGTCAATGACCTTCTCAGCAAAGCCTTGACGACACTGTGGCTGCAGCCAAAAGTACTACGCAGTTTGAAGTGACGAGTACACCGGCGGTGGCTGCCGGCGTGCCGGCTGCATGATCCTCTAAACGACAGCCGTGTTGGGCTTACACTAACACCCTCTCTAGGCAGTGAAAGATGCGAACTGCAGAATTCACATGATATGAAAGAGGTACAGTGACTTACATATTATCCATATGAATAATTATATCCAAATATTACAATAAGGTTATGCTTCGAACAAATTTTTTATATTTATTTCTGAAATGAACTGCACAATATGACTAAAACACTCAGTGTTTTTTCGCAATTATTCGGAAGACATAACTGGTCGTGGCCACTACAGGGTTTACCCATTCAGGCCTATATTGCATTTTACGAAGTGCACTTTCCTATAATTGACCTATGCGAAAACTAATTATTGTCAAAAGACCACACGTGCTGAAAAAATATTAATTTTACTCATCCCGAAAACTTAATCGCTAGCAGGCTCAAAAATCTTTCATTCCTTCTTCTGATGAGTGGGCGACTGTAATTGCCCGGTCAAGCGGCTTTTTATGCCTGGAAAACACCGGGGCGCACGTGAAGTGTGGGAAACGCTCTCATTGAGAAGAATTACTAGGAATGTGGGAAGGCCTCAATTGCCGTAATTACCGTTTTTGTTCACGTAATGGGACGTTCGGGCACCCTTTATTCTGCTCGATGTATGTTTGCCGCAAGACAACAAGATTCATTATTTATTTTTTATTTATTTCCGAGTACTGTTGGCCGTTATAGACTGAACAGGTTGGGTACAATAAATGTTAACATAAAAAAAAACAAGTACAACGTACTTGTAATGAAGAGAGAACTTGAAAAAATACACAAAGGAAAAATATATTTCTTAAAACGCTGTAATTAAAAACGTACATACATATATTGTGATGTTGGTATAGTATGCAATATGAAGTAACTACACGATGTATGTTCGAACAACATGACAATGAGTACAACACTATAGTAACACTCAATGATCACGGTATATTTTAATGCGCTTTTCAAAGCTTTCTATGCTCTTCGAATTCAGTAGCAGCACTGGCAACTTATTCCACTCTTTCATCGTTCGTGGAAAAAAGGAGTACGCGTACAGATCAAGATAGTATTTTGGAACCAAAAACACAAATCGGTTCCATAATCTGACATTGGTGGAGAGCCTGGAACAAGATAAGGATTAGTTTCAATATTGAGGTGTCCTTTTGATAACAAAAAAAAGAAATTTAAGTTGACCGAATTTCCAGCATTGAGCCAGCGTATGCAATTTAAGCAACCGAGGCTACATGTATATTCACAAAAGGGGCACCTGAGTACGAAGGCACATAAAATTCTAACTAGAGCGCACGAGGGTGTACCACAAATCCTTCTTGCGGATAAGGCTGCTCGATGCTTCGGAAGTTATGAAGCTTCCTTGCACACTGCAAGAAAGGCCCCAACACCCTTAGATGCTACTTTTGCTACAATAATTCAGTACTACAGTGGTGATTTAAAAGATCTCTATCACCGCGTATGAACCTGGCATGGAGCAGACTCCCAACAAACACATACCCAAGTTACACAGACTGCAATGTGATTTGACGCATACAGAGATATATTTCTAAAGTGCAAGATCACACCCGTTCTGTTTCACATCACGTGGGAGCGTGCGCTACAAGGTAGAAAAAAAGCACTACAATATGACCAAGACAGAGAAGCACTGGTAGGCACTGCTCTCCAGCTCGGCCTTTCGGGATCAGCTTTGGCTTGTCCAAGGGGCAAAGATGATAGTGCGGGCCTGCAGAGTCCTCGCATTTGGCCCCACCATTTGCGATTTCTCGCGTTATGAGAAAATGTAGTTTTTCTCTCTATATTTTTCTCAAACATTAGTGCAGCAAGCGACACCACGAATTAGAAGCAGCCGCTCGAAAAAGGGGCGCCCTCTTTCACTGTACGAAACCAAGCTCTCAGATGGTCCAAAATAGGTCGCGAAATGCTATGACACGAATGCTGTCTTTTCCTACCGTAACAAGGTGACCTCTATGTGAACCCATAGAAATAAGAACACACGATCTAGTGCGTCAAACAAAAAATGGCTGACCCGTCTGTCATAAGAGTTGGTGTAACACGAAAGTAAAACGTATCTTCTTAGAACTAGCCCTTACTGTGAAGTGAATAAGAGATTGTAAGGTATTCGATGTACGAATGCATAAAGATATACCATTCAAAAAAATGGACCGTACTCTGAAGAACAAAGGAAGCGTCAAAGCGGTGAATAGGAAACTTGGACAAAGGCTCGAATACGCAAAAATTATGTATGCACTAAGAAACAAAGAAGGGCGAAATCTACCATTATTTATAGCATGGGTAAATTACCTGTGTAGATATACAGATGTGTACAGTAGCCGGGACAACACCAACCATAATGTAAAAGCAGTGGTACCCTAGATTTCTTTCCGCCAGTAATGACAGGAGTCGAGAAAGCATTGATTGATTCCATTGATATGTGGGGTTTAACGGCCCAAAACCACCTTATGATTATGAGAGACGGCGTAGTGGAGGGTTCCAGCAATTTCGACCATCTGGGGTTCTTTAACGTGCACCCATATCTGAGCACACGGGCCTCCAACGTTTCCGCCTTGATCGAAATTTCAGCCACCGCAGCCGGGATTCGAACCCGCTACCTGCGGGTCAGCAACCGAGTACCTTAGCCACTAAACCACCGCAACTAGGCTTACGAAAGCCTTGCAGGGAGTGTAAAGAGGCAAAGCTGCTGGTGAGGATCAGGTAATATCAGATCTGCAAAAGACACAAAAACGATTGTTAGGAAAGCTGATCACCCTGTTTTTAAAGTGTCTCCTCCTGACGGCGAGCGTACCAGAATCTCGTAACAACGCTAACATCACCTTAACCCACAAGAAAGGAGACGACGAAAACTTGAAGATTTACAGGCCAATCAGCTTGCTCTCCGTCGTATACAAGTTCTTTACAAAGATAGTTGCTAAACAAAGAGAACTTTAGAATTCAATCAACCATAATATAAAGAAGGATTGAGTACAAGCTGCTCAACGTACGACCGCATTAATATTGTCAATAAGTTGATAAATTCATTAGGAGAAGGCATTTCATTCAGTCGAGCTATCAGCAGTGATGCAGTCAATGCGGAATTAGGGTGTCAATGAAGGGTATATAAACATCGTAGGATAAATCTACTGCGAATCATCTGCCACCTTCATTGTCATAAAGAAAAAGACAGAATACAAATAAATAATCGTAATAGAAGGGCACACGATATCCTCATTGTTGTATACCACGTGCTTACACAGAGTTTTCAGAGATGTCAGAAGACGTAAAGTAAGAACAGCTTACAAGGTAAAAAGACAAAATATTTCAATATGACAAAGTTTAGGGACGCTGCACTATACTAGTAAAACTCAAATGACATGGTGGCTGTAGTAACACACAGCCACGTTGGAAGCCATCAGTGGGAAAAGTAAGGTGAACGAGTTACTGAAGAATACCTCAATTACCTGCGCTTCACCGCTGTCATTGCATTGCTAAGTGACTCGGGAGGATTTGTAATGTATGGCTACGGATAAATCAGACAAGAAGCTCAGAAAGGTAGGACTTAAACTTATACTGCAAAAAGTTAAAATAATGTACAACAACTTCGGAAATGAACAGTAGTTAGAGATAGGTTCCAGTGGACTTGAATTTGTAAAAGACTAAACCTACTGAGGACAGGTAGCAACTGTGGAGCTGAACCACGAGATAGAAGTGACTAGAAAAATCGGAAGGTGGTGGACCACATACGGCCACCATTCTCAAATCATGAATGGTGGATTGCTACCATCACTAAAGAAGGTATATATTTTAGTGCTGCATCTTACCAGTACTTACCTCGTGAGCAGAAACCTGGAGGATTAGAATTGGGGTTCAACTTAGGTTGTAGACAACGCACCGAGGAATAGAATGGAAATTATAGGTGTAACTCTAAAGGTGAAGGAGAAAGAAAAATGTATCAGGGAACAAACGGTTGTTACGGAGTTCACTAGCCAAAATAAAAAAGAAAACAAACTGTCATGAACAGAGCATGTAGCGTGAAGGGAATATAACAAATGGTCGTTAAGGATCACAGACTGTATTTCAAGAGAAGTCAAGCTTGTGAAAGGGACACAGAAAATTAGGTGTAATGATGAGATGAGCGAAATCGCGTGTATAAAGTAGCAGGAACAAGCAGAAGACCAAGCTGACTGGCGGGACAGGGGAGAGGCCTTTATCTTGCAAAGAGTAGTCAGTATGATAATGATGACGATGTGACAGCTTGTACAGCTTCTACTGGAGTTTCGCAGCTCTATGCATTTGGATGTCGACACATTCGCGTTGACGTCTTGTGACATGTCTCTATCGCAATGAATGTCACCCAGGATCATGATTTAACTATAGTGGTAACTGAATTTTGTGCATACACTTGAACACAGCGTATAGTTCATCGTGCACGAATTGATTGATTGATTTGTGGGGTTTAACGTCCCAAAACCAACATATGATTATGAGAGACGCCGTAGTGGAGGGCTCCGGAAATTTTGACTACCTGGGGTTCTTTAACGTGCACCCAAATCTGAGTACACGGGCCTACAACATTTCCGCCTCCATCGGAAATGCAGCCGCCACAGCCGGGATTTGATCCCGCGACCTGCGGGTCAGCAGCCGAGTACCTTAGCCACTAGACCACCGTGGCAGGGCCATCGTGCGCGAAGATGTTATTACTAAGCACACACTAAACACTGCTACTCAATATGCGCCTCTTCAAAGATCGTCAGTTGTGAAGAGAAACAGCATGATCTGCGCTCCGGAAACCATCACCAGCGCTCATGCATGTTGTGCTTCAGCAACGCACAGCGTGAAGCTTAAGCCACGAACATGTTGCTGGCCCCAGTTTCACTCCACCAAGGCACCGCATTTTCCCGTCAACATTGTTGTCTTGCTGTGCTAACTGCAACAGTTTTATGTATTTAAATAGGCCAGTGCTATCAGATTTGATTTAGTCGGTGGTGGAACATTGTTGGTGTGACTGTCAGTTGCACGAATTTAACAACAAGCTGTCATGCATTAACATGAAAAAAAAAAGCCAAAGAACATAACATCCTCGATGACTCTTCTACTCGATCATGGTTTTTCATTGCTGAAGAAGCTCTAACCATGGCTTCGAAGGCTGCGCGCCAGCACAAAATCTCTCACGTCGTGCTTCAGCTGCGTATTACTGCATTACTTCTGTTGAGCCCTCACAGAGAGTGGAACCAACCCGCCTCGCCAACTGATAAAACTGGAATGAAAAAAAATTGGCAGATCCCGCGTACAGTGGGCATCGATTATATGCGAAGCACGAATGAGAACTGTTGATATGTCACTTTAAATTCAGCACAACGTTGCGAAGGGGAGGTAAATGAAGCCGTACATGACTTCCGTGCCATGATTACCATGTTTAGATGTGTCGTCTACCTTCGTCATCTATTAACGTCACATGATATCAAATTTAGTATATGGGGAGCTAGCGAAACGGCCATGAGCATGCTATGAGCGTGGTATGTTGTCATTTTCTTACATGACACGCGTGTCAGGATTATCATGTTTTCACCAGTAATATATTTCGTGATCCATTGATGTCACGCAACACCAAATTTAGGTATATGCGGAGCTAGCAAAACCACCGCGAGCGCATCATGAAGGGCCCACCCAGTATACTTCAATGTAGTGTTGACGCGCGCGCACGCTGGGCACAGCAACGCTATGTCAGCAAAACGCGGGCACTCTATAGCGAGAGTTATAGAGTGCTCCAAACGCGACATGCTGCGTTTCGCGCCGATGCGTTACCCAGCAAAAACACCGCGTCTCCTTCTTTCCGTGACGGAGGGACGCCGGACGCGCTGAAACGCGCATTCGTCACGGTAACGCAGCGCGGCGCGTGCCTGCGAGTATATGGCAGAACCGGCACCTGACGCGGCAACGCCAGCGTGACACGAACAAATGAACGCCGGCGAGCACGCGCACCACGTCACGTCGATATGTATTGACGCCTTGACTGTCGTAAGTAGTCATGCTCTCACATGACACGCATCTCATCATAATCATGTATGTACTAGTAACATGCCTTCGCCATTCATTAGTGTCCCGTTATGCCAAATTGGGCATATGTGAAACTAGTGAAACGGCCGCGACCTCAACATCAGTGTGGCATGTAGTCATGTTCTTACATGACGCGCATGTCGTAATTATCATGTGCTTATGTGTCCTTTACCTATGTCGTCCATTCGCAACGCGTAATACGAAGATTGGTACATGTGAACGTACGAAACGGCCGCGAGCGCATCATGAGCATAGCATGTAGTCATGTTGTTACATGACACGCATCTCATGTTTCTCATGTTTGCACCAGTATCATACTTTCGTCATCTATTCACGTCCCGTAATACCAAATTTGTTGTAATGGAAGCTAACGCATCATGAACGTGGCATGTAGTCATGTTGTTCCATGACACGCATATCATGATTTTCATGTTAGGGTCTGTCGCTTGTGTTCATCATGCAGTCATGCCATACCATACCAGTTTTGCAACATGCCTTGTGAACGAAACCACCGCAAGAGCTGCAGAACCATGAAATGTAAACCATAAAATTCGTGAAAACATATCATGATTTTTATGTTATGACTACTCAAGTATGTTCTTCATACAGTCATGTTATGCCATACCAAGTTGGGTATTGATATCACGGCCAGGAGAGTTGAAAGTCGTAGGCGGCTAAATAGATAGATAGATAGATAGATAGATAGATAGATAGATAGATAGATAGATAGATAGATAGATAGATAGATGAATATATAGACAGACTAGATAGATAGATAGATAGATAGATGAATATATAGATAGATAGATAGATAGATAGATAGATAGATAGATAGATAGATAGATAGATAGATAGATAGATAGATAGATAGATAGATAGATAGATAGATAGATACGCTCAAAGTCACCGATGTTCGCTAAGAAATGCTTCGCTTTAAAAGTGCGTTAAAGATAGAGGTGCGTTTGTACACAGCCCACGAACTGCTTCAATCGCTCAGTTGGGAGAATACGAGCACGTTTAGTCGTTTCCTTCTGAAGGAGTCGGGGGCTGGACACTCAGCGGGGGAACGTCTCCTTAAACGTTTTTAGATGCGAAGCAGCCCTTTGGCGTGTGCCACGCTGTATCAAGTGCGTCCGTATGAACGCGCCACAACGCATTCTCATCGCCGCATGTGCTCGATCAGTGAGAAGCAGGTCACTCCGCAGCTGCGCGTTGACGTCAAGCTCCCTTTGCACTTTCACTCGCAGATGTATCTGACGTCCATCTTCCTTCTCACCCACAGCACACTCACCGCAGCACCCACAGCTGCCGGCTTCTCTGGCCACTCGCAACGCACTTCTTTCTCGCTTCACCACTTCCACCACCTGCAACGCTCGACCACACGTCGAGTAAAAGCACTATTTAGGCTCCTTTATCAACGATGAAGCTTACACGAAATCTAACTTGCCTCCAGTGTCTTCAGCGTTTCAAACAAACGTTTAATCGAGTAAACGCTACATCTATTTTCGCTTCAAACCAGTTGACCAGCACCCGCGTCGACGCCTGTTTCAACCGGGGCAACGCCAGTGTTTACCGCTGCTGCTTTGCATTACATCAAGATTTGCTTCGGGGAAATGGTCCAGAATTTTTCTCACAGATTTGGAAGAGGTAATATTGCAACGCAATATCCGTGAAGGAAATATGTCACTGAAATTTTGGTAGACGACGTCATAAAGCTCTTTCGTTTTTAAAAATATGAATTGTTAAAAACACAAAAGAAATGCGGTGAATTCAACGTAGGAATGTATACCAGGTCCTGTTGCCGTGGCGAAGACCTATGGCAGATTGTAAGGTGCCTAGAGGGAGAGAGATTGAGGGCGAGAGAAACTTTACTTACGAAAACGCAGAGATGCCCGCCTAATTGATAGTATGATCTAGCCTGCCACTCTATATCGGGGGAGGGGAAGAGGCCTGTATTTGACATACATAATTGATGACTAATAGAAAATAGGCGTTGCGAACCAACTGATCCTATTCGTGACTGTGGTAATAACCGACATCTCACAAACAATAGTATTTTCCAGGCACGTGAAACAGCTTGCTCGAGAAATTATTGAGTGTTTGTGTAATATTTGAAGGAATGAAAGATGGGTGTGGTAGCCATCGAAGTTGTGACGCACCTAAAGAATTATCCTGAAGAATCTTCACCGATTTGTGTGTTTCCTGAATTAAAAATGTACGTCCAAGCAGAAGGAACAGTCGTTAACCACCTGTGCTGACACGTGCGGCTACACGCCGTTGCTGATGTCGCAGCCGAAGCCAAAGTGCCACTCGAGAACACCCTCCAAAAGCGGACGTTGATCCCGAACAATACGTTCATGTCATCGGTAAGTTGCTGCTGCTCTGCCCGGAACACCACTTGTTCGGCTCGTCGTTGTCGCTTGGATTTAACTCGGTAGACTCTCGGATTCTCGTTGAGCAGTCGCTGTTCGCGCTTCGCTACCCGGAGCTGCTTTTGAGGCTAGACAGCTGCAGCCACTGGATGCCTTATCAAAATTCATGGTGAACGGTTTTTCGTTTGGCCTTGCCATATGCAGTCTTCGCTGTCGTTTTTTTTTGTGAGCATTGCACAGTCTTTGGAATGAAATCGTACTAACTATCTAAGTAGCATAGAACTAGAAGGTGGTTGAAATAGGCAATGACGCTGAGGGGAAGAGATCTGCTGGTGAAGGGCAGGAGGAGGAAACCAATGCATCACAAATCAAGGTCTTATTTACCTCCACAGACGCCGAGAAAGTTGTACATGTGGATCGCCAGCGCTTGCTTGCCTGGAAACGTGAGTGTTGCTTCCGTACATCCTAAAAATATCACAATGAGTGCGACGGCCGAACAGAACAACTTTATTGCAAGAAAAGCACCGCAAGTTTTTGATACTTTGGTGAATATCCCCACATCGGCGTCATACACGAGCGCTGGAGCTATGATGGTTTATTCGGCACGTGCGACCACTCAGCGTTGGTTCTCGAGGAGTGCTGATTCCTATATTTTTCAAGTGCTTTCAGTGCGAGAAAATTTAAAGCACTCAGATTGAATCGCAAAGCGTTTTCAGAGCAGCAGGTATTTATAAAAAGCGTTGGCGGCTTCTACTTAGGGTTCTGTGTGATAAAGAAGTGTAACTAGAATGGAGACTGATTCTGTTTAAGTATTTGCGGAACCCATTTTTTTAGTCTATACTCTTAACTGCGAAAGCTTTTTTTCTCCGCTGCTGCTGGAGCGGAAAGCTGATGATATCAAAAGGTGCCGCGAAAACTACCTGTCAGGCAAAAGAGGTGCATTCAAGTGAAATAAGGAAAGATAGGCATAGACAAATGTAACGCAACAAATTCAAATGAAACTGGAGCTACCGAGCCGAAGGTTTCGGAAAAAGAAGCGATTTGGTGGCAGGGTAAAGATAATTCATTTTTAAGTGCGCTCGCAGCAAGAACACAAATTTGGGGTGGGAAGCACGGTACTCATTGTTATAATGACATGAGTGTACTAAGGGAACGCTGAAGGAAGTAAAAAATTAAATGTGGTAGGCTTTCTCGAAGAAGAAAGCAGCAGCCCCTTTTACATCATTACCTTAAACGAAAATTGTAATCATAACTAGACACTTTAAAACTACGAGCACGGGAAAAGACGATCAGTGGCTCGATTTGAAATGTAAATACGCACACGCCCTTAAAGCATAAATGAAAGGCATGAACAAGAAATATACATCTCTGCATGTTTTCTTGAAATTCATTTGCTTCAACGCTTTGTCATCCAGGTTTAGGTAATGGTGGGCAGTTCACTAATTGTGCGCGCAATATTATCATTTTCCTTCCAAAACACTAGCAACCATTTACGAATGGGGCAAGACAATATAGAAGACGCGTGCTAAAACAAAAATGCAAGTGGTTGTTTCAGGCCCCGAGCATCGCGTCCAAGCATCTTCACGTCGTTTTTTCGTCTACGTTTGACAAAGGCAAGTTCTCCTGATGGCCAAAGCAATAAGAGGAATTCACCAAATCAACAGCCGTATTGCATTCATGTGGCTTGGTAACATCGCAATCTCACGAAACAACGTTCGGGTACAGTATCAGAGAGTACATTAGCTGCACGTAACAGACCTAGTCGATTCACATACTCTGATGAATGCGCATTCACGCAACTGTCGAATGTCGCACAGGAAGCACCGTAAGCCAATCATGTCACACTTCTTGGAAGAAGAAAACACAGCACCATCCAAAGTTAAAGTATATTGTGTAAAGGACGTCTCGGAGGAAATCTAAAGTTGGTTCCTCAAATACAAGTCCAACTAAAATGACGTCTACACGAATGCGAATACCACCTCCTGTGCCCACTGCGGAGATGAAAAGACGATTCTACGCGTCCTGTGTGATTGCCCGGAATATACCCCAGAACTACAATACCTTTCTAATACACTAAACAAGTTACATAACCAGCCACTGTCGGAAAAAAGTATAGTGCGCCATCGTCATGACTCATAATCACACAAGAAGGCCAGTGCAGGCGCTACTAGACGTCTTGCGAACTACTGGCCTGTCGAAATGCCTTTGAGTTGATTGCTTTTGTATGAGAGTGTGTGTCCGCGTTTTGCTTTTATTCATTTTTTTAACTCTCTCTCCCTTTCAGCCGCCAATTCGCCCTACCCCAGCGTAGATTATCATATAGAATACTAGCGTCCGGTTAACCCCCATGCCTTCCTTTCGGTTCATGTTTCTTTTCTTCATCCATCTCATTGAAATTCGAGAGGTGACATCAAAAGCACGCACAAGCGCACACAAATTCGTGCACATGCATAACTACTTACGTAAAATCTCTAGTAAAGAACAATCGGAAAAAGAAGTTTCAGCGTTTTTTTCAACGACATGTTCTACAACAATAATTTTGTGTTTCCATTTTCGGAAAGTATTTTTTGGATAACCTAATATTGCAGTTGCAGTGCAGGATTTGAGCGACTGCTCATGAGTGACAAAATTCCTTTTAACAACGCTTGAGTATGAACCCTTCAAGTGCATGATTATTTGTGTTCTTTCAACGTCTGTGTTGCGGGGACAGATTTTTCAATTGTACAACTCTGGTCTCAGTGCGTGAGTGTCGTACTGCGTGCCTTTGTATATACATATGACCTTGTGTTTGTTTTTTACCATGTGATGACGACTGGTGTGAAAGAGCCGAGTAGCTTGCGCCACACATTGGCACCTGCCTCTTTATAAATATATTTATTAAAAGAAAGAATAATAAGACGCGGAATTTCTTATAACTAATCACTTCCAACAAGCAGTTAACTTTATCTCAAACGTTGATGCAAAGCTCCAACCACTCATATTTATGCACAATTCTTGGAAAACCAAGTCAGGTTATTCCACCATTTCAAACACTAATTGAAGCACAGCATTATTAATTAGCTATTTCTCTAGGCTAACGTAATGTCTCACGCTCTCTGTAAGGATCCCAAACACAATAAAATTAATAATAATATAAACACTTTGCCTGTATGAACCCTATCGATATGCTGTACTGATGGCTATTTCCAGAGTAAGCAATTTTTCTCACACTGAAGGTTGTAGCTTAGCTAGAGGAGTTGTACTAGTTTGAAATAGATATAGTTGTCCTAAACGAAGAGAACGAAAAGACAAATAAACAAACATCATCAAGAGTATATCCATGTAACTATGCAGATGAACGATAAATGCGTGAATGTTTCTGCTGTTCCTCCTTTTATACCAGCCAAAGCTTTTATGAGACCACAGGAAAAACATTTGTTCAGGCTATGCTAATTATGCGCCCTAAACCGCCACCCTTATTAGTACCCACTTTTGGCAAAACAGAAGAACAGCAAAAAAGATAATTGACTTTTCTGACTGTGAGTATATTTTAATGCATTTGTATATACTTTTAAAAGGCAGTTTTTGAAAACTATTGACTATTTCGGACAAATATGAAATGGTCGAGAACACACATCGGTGTTTGGTAAAAAAAATACAGTGGAAAGCTGCTGCTTCTTTGAATAGATGAGCCTAGCCTTGAATACCTGCACAGCAAGGAGAATTATCAAGTGAAGCACAAATTTGCCCATTTGGAAATGTTCCGCTCGTCATCTAGAAAACCGCGCTGAAACTCTTACATGAGGTTTTGCGACATACAGCAGATTGTTGTTATTGGTCAGCAGCTGGCCGGAAAAATACGAAGAACACTGTGAAAAGGCGCTTTTTTTCATTAAGGTGTTGGTGTATGCCAGGTGACGAGTGCGATATCACACGCGCAAGTTATGCGAGGAGATAACTATAGCGTTTCACGACGCTTGGGCAAGCTCCTGAGGTACGCGGGGCTTAGCTTAGTTGCCACCTGCCAGCGCAGCGTGTGTAGCATGCAGTGCGCTCGTTCGGAGGAGTGTTTGAGAAAGCGTGAAAAGCCACGACACATATTCCTGCAACCCCACTAATTCCTCTTGAATTCGAAAAAAAAAGACTCTTCGGTTATTGGTGGTAAAGTCAAGTGACAAGTCACTACACTCAAAGAAAAAAAAAGCCCTTAAACGCTATCGTGTTCAAATTAGGCAGCCAGCACTGCGACAATACTTGAAGTTTCCTAGAGTTCGGAGAGGTGTGACTGCTGTGTGGTAGAACAACTCACGCAGAATGCTTGGAATTGGTTCCTGCGGGAACTGTGATATCTATTCTTTCGATTCGTCTGATCAATGTTGCCGAAGTCACTCTTTCATCATTCTTTTACCAGTGTGGTTCGTCACCGTTACTAGGTGGATGTAATCCGTCAAACACCGGTGGCGCATACCTGCTTACATGGACCCGTGGTATACAGGGATGTCACACAGGTCTCTGAACAGTGGCGTAGCTACGGGGTAAAACACCAGACCCATGCTCTTGCCAAATAAATTCGGCATTCACAGGAAAAACACGGCTAAAATCAAGAAGGTGCCACCCCACAAAAAATGGTTCATTTCTGGTTAAAGAAAATGATCTATATATGTGAAGCAGCAGGAGGCGCTAATGGTTACACTGGCGGCGACGTTGACGCTGGCGCTCATCAAGGAAAAGCCAAGTTGATATGTGGGGTTTAAAGTCCCAAAACCACCATATGATTATGAGAGGCTGCCGTAGTGGAGGGCTGTTGAAATTTCGACCACCTGGTGTTCTTTAGAGAGCACCCAAACCTGAGCACACGCGCTTTAATTTATAGGTGGGGTTTAATGTCCCAAAACCACCATATGAATATGAGAGGCGCCGTAGTGGAGGGCTCTTGAAATTTCGACCACCTGGTGTTCTTTAAAGTGCACCCAAACCTCAGCACACGCGCTTTGATTTATATGTGGGGTTTAACGTCCCAAAACCACCATATGATTATGAGAGGCGCCGTAGTGAAGGGCTCTTGAAATTTCGACCACCTGGTGTTCTTTAAAGTGCGCCCAAACCTGAGCACACGCGCTTTGATTTATATGTGGGGTTTAACGTCCCAAAACCACCATATGATTATGAGAGATGCCGTAGTGGAGAGCTCCGGAAATTTCGACCACCTGGAGTTCTCCAACGTGCACCCGAATCTGAGCACACGGGCCTACAACATTCCCGCCTCCATCGGAAATGCAGCCGCCGCAGTCGGGATTCAATCCCGCTACCTGCGGGTCAGCATTCGAGTACCTTAGCCACGAGGCCACCGCGGCAGGGCAGGGAAAGCCAAGTTAAGACACCCTTGACTGAATTCCGAACACGCGATTCAGTGCCTACGTATACGGGGTGGCCAGTGATTGGTTGTGCAGCTCTAGCAGTCTTTTTGTTTTTACTAGCAGACGCTGTTTGCGTTGCCCTTGCAACTAAACATTTAGGCAACAAAACTGGTCCCGACATTGTAATGAGAAATGAGAAAGGTTTTCATGGATTTGCATAATGTCCGATCAGACAGTTTCCAGCTTTAGATATGTTAATTTGTAGTGTTTTACTACTAACTGCAAATGCCCGCGAAAAGCAAGAAAAAACGTGTGACAAGCCCCCTCGCGATCAAGTGCGCACGATGATTTTAGTGCTTTTAGGGGCGAAGCTCCTTATAGCGGCACCCGTTTGTCCCGCGTAGTATGTAACCCGCCTTAAGCTTTGACTTGCAAGGTATAACATTTGATCTCCAAGGTGGTGCCAGTGAGAGATTTCTTTTGTGCGTTGTTTCACAAAAAAAATAGTGTGCAATGTACATGCCAATGGCTGCTAATGGGGAATGAGAGACAGGAGCATTCGGCTTTTAGTCAACGCGCACGCTGCGATCCCCATTAACAGCCATTGGCATGTACATTGAGCACTATCGGACAAGAAAGGGATGCTACATTATACTCGCTGGGTATAACCTCCTTAGTTTTAGAAAGGTTTATCGAGCGTTGAGCCACAGGGCCATAAATACAATGAACTAGTCTATACAATGAATAAATTCGAAGTGGTAAAAGGAGGGAAGCAGATACGAAGCGCGAGCCGTAAGAAATTAAATGCTGAATCCTCCTGTCTCTCATTTCACATTAGCAGCCACTGGCATGTAAATTGAGCACTATCTGACTGGACAAGGTTGCTACGTTATAATCGCTGGGCGTAACCTCCTTGGTTTTAGAAAGGTTTAGCGAGCATTGGGGCGCAGTGCCATGAATACAGTGAACTAGTATATACCATGAACACAAGGTGGTTGAAGGTGGGAAGTAGACCCGAAGCGCAAGCCTTAAGAAAGTGTGCGTGTGCCACCTCTCGTTTAGTCCTTGGAATGTCCACTGAATGGCGGTGCTTTTATATGGGGAATATATAATAAAAAGATGCGAGATGGTGGGACTTGGAGTGTTGAATAGATGGACGAACGGACACACACAGATGCATAGATGGACGCATGAACGGACGCAGGGGCGGATGCATGAACGAACGCAGGGACGGGCGCACGAACAGACGCATGGACGGTCACACAGACGGACGCATGGGCGGACGAGTGCTTCGCCCCACTCATCATCATTCACTCCGTGTATATGCTGCAAACTTTTTTTAATGTTTCGCGTACGAACGACCATTGCATTTTCCCAATTGTGTTGTCTGGAAAGGGCCGCAATCATGGTGGTGGCTGTGCGATGAACACGTCAGCCACGAAAGCAATAACAGCTGTGACTGCTTTCCGCTGTCATGAACCCTGCGAAGAAAGCGTATTGTTCCAATGCGGAACTTTAGGAAGCACCAGAATCACGGCGCACATAGCCACGCCAGTGTGCTTGCCACGTGGTATTTTTTCGTATTTCGGGGACGTTTGCAGTTAGGAAAAAAAAACATTAATTATTAACAAAAATAAAGCTCTAAACTGTCTTATAGAAAGTTTCGCAAACTGATCTACAAGTTTCTCTTTGCAATTTTAGACCCATCTTTCAGCCTTCACAAATTAGCTAGTTATTAGGGTACAAGTAAGAATTAATAAGAAAAAGAAAATATTCTGATTCACTCCAGGCAATGAATGGTCAGCAACATGTATTTGGTTGTGTCGTAACTTCGTGTGTCAGCATATTTTTTTTAACTCTGGCTAAAGATAGCTGGAGCACCCTGAATAAGAAATCGCTGACTGAGGGGGCTTATGACACTATTGTCGCACAACTGTCAAACATGTAGCCCACCTCCACATCGCAGCCTATATTATGCAGTTCATTTAGTATCAAATTTCAAAGGGTCATGCTCAACTCGTTTGTTTCAGAGCTACATGTCTTTTCGTCGATCTTGCAGGAAGCCTTTTTATTTTGGTGGGCAAGCCGCTCACCGAAATTTCAGAAAGCGTCTAAGAACGCTACGCATTGATAAATACAATGGCAGTGTTTATACTTTGTTTTCACGCAGTTTTGCAGCTGGAAGATCGTTGCCGCTCAACCTCTCTGTTTTTGTCCATTTTATTCCACTGTGGTTGTTAACTCATGCGGGGCCCCAACTTCACCTCAAGCTCAAACGATGCCAGGCAGTCGTGTGGCGGCATCTTCAGACAGACACTTTCCTCAGTATGGTGCGATAGCGGCACATCTTTCCCGCGCCGTACCCGAGTACTCTTTGCAAAGTATGTCAGGCAACTCGAGTGACATTCTCGTTCATCTTGTGGAAGTTCTCTTTTTCACCAGTTCAAATGGCAGTAGCTCCGAATGGTCTTCCGTCGACGTGGCCAGCAGCTCCGCGTAGCTGCAACTCGAAAGCACAAGAGCGGGCACTCCAGCGGGCTCTAGAGGGGGCAGTGAGGCGAAGCCTTGAAGTTCCCTCATTCGAGACCTGAGCCCGTGTTGTAAACATCGCCGGACTTTCAATGTAGTTATTTGCATTTATTCAAGCGTGGCCTTGTCTACTGGCATTGCTTAGAGAAACGATCTCGTGAACGCTGCTGCGTGATACTTACCGAAATTCACGTTGCACAATCCAACGATATTCAGAAATTTCACCTCTTAGAGTGCTTTTTTCTTCTATCAGCAGTTCGAAACTCGCCTGTTCTTTGTCAATGTCAATAAGCGTTTTGGGGTTTTAGATCTTCGTAACTTGACTGAAATAAAAATGCAGAGTTAAAAACTATATTAAAGTACAAGACAGGGCACTTCGCAATATTTGCCTAAGTTTCTCAATCAAAGCGTGTACGATACTATAAAAAATGACAAAAGATGGTGCAGATGGAAACATGGCAGCATATCCACGGTGTGAATGATGGAGAGTGGGGCGAAGCATCCGTCGGTCCATTAGTTCTTGCTTCCATCTCTCCATGGTTTCGTCTGTGTGACCGTCCGTGCGTGCGTCTGTTCGTGCGTCCGCACGTCCATCTGTGCGTCCGTCCCTGCGTTCGTCCATGCGTCCATCCGTTGGTGCAGCCATCCGTGAGTCCGTCTATGCATCTGTCTCTGTGTCCGTTCATCCGTCTATTCAACACTCCAAGTACCACGATCTCGCATCTTTTCATCATATATTCCCCATATAGAAGCACCGCCATTCAGCGGACATTCCAAGGACTAAATAAGAGGTGGCACACGCACACTTTCTTGCGGCTTGCGCTTCGGGTCTACTTCCCACCTTTAACGACCTCGAGTTCATGGTATATGCTCACTGTATTCATGTCACTGCGGCCCAACGTTCGCTAAACCTTTCTAAAACCAAGGAGGTTATGCCCAGCGAATATAACGGAGCAATCCTTCCTTGTCAGATAGTGCTCAATGTGCATGCCAATGGCTGCTAAGGGGGAGTGAGAAACAGGAGAGTTCGGCTTTTAGTTAACGTGCACGCTGCGCATTTTTATTGTTCGACAACGCACAGAAGCAATCTCTCACCGGCACCACCTTGGTGGTCGAAATGTAAGACTGGTTACACGCTACGACTACTACTACGACTACAAAGGACGAACAGGTGCCGCTATAAGGAACTTCGCTCCTAAAAAAAGAAGAGGGAGATTGCTTGGTTATGGGATCAATAAATATACTGTGTAAAGCCACTTCAAGAAACTAACACCTACAAAGGATCTTATACAATTGCCCATCACAACGTGAAAGCGAAATTCATGCACTTGTTTCAAGTGCAGAGCGGTTAGGGAGTATTATGCCATTGTCGTCGGTTGGCGGAACTCCTTGAAAATTAGAAATGGCTGCACCGATAACTTCACCGCATTGATCGTGCGTTCGAGCCAATGAGATCTCATTTCTCTTGTTCTTCGGGCACCTTGGTGATGCCTATTGGTGGGGAGTACTATAAATAAAACTACGTGTAAACATTGGAGAGAAATAGAAAAAAGAGAGAAAGGAATAAATACGAAGCAAACTAGACATAAAGAGAAACACAGCCAGAGAAAACAGAAAAATAAGGAGAAAAACAAAACGGAGGAGAAAAAGAAGCCCCAAAAGAAGTAAAAAAAGGCTTACTTCTAAATTTCAATTGGGAATTTCTTTTTGCTTTCTTTTCACATTTTAGTAATTGCCTGACAATCATTCTAAAATGTTCACATATAGGCTACTATGAGTTTTCTTGGCCAATCTCTCAGAGTGGGTTGGTGCGAGGTCTCACAGCGAAGAAACAAACAAACAAACAAAGGCGGCCGAGTTCCACGCTTTCTTGTCACCAATATTGCGAAGCTGTTTCTTATGAACCGCTGTAGTGATCCAATCTGCTCCCTTCCCTGCGCATTCTGCATCTAATGTGGTTATGTTTTGATTCTCTGATCGAAGCCCATATGAGCAAACAATGATCATACATGAACACGTCATCATGTGGCGTCACAATTGCTTCGTACTACCTAACATGTGGCGTTATCTGACGACATCGTCAGAGATTACGTCACACGCCTACCTCATCTCGGGCAATGATTTCTGGCACTACTCCTGTTCAGGTCGACGATTCATTTCCGCGGTTAATGAAGTCTGTAAAGACAATTTTTTTGCTTTGGGATTACAAATATCTGAAGCAAGTCATCTTTCTGACGATAAACAAAAGTCGCCATAATTGTATACTTGCCTAACGTGTCCTGAAGGAATTTTCAAAAATCTTTGATAATGTACACGCAATAGAGGTCTATATTGTATATAGTTAAACTGTGGGATGACGTCGGCAATCTTATTTAGGGTTTATTTTATTCTATACCATTTATTTGTACAGATTCCGACAGGAGGCGCCGACTAGTGCAGCTGTATGAACATCGGCTCCTGTTTCACTAAATGTTTCCGGATGCAACTTTCTGGTCCCTGTGGTTGAGCTTTAAGTCCTTCGACGCAGTTTCTGCTACCGATCACACCGATACCAGACTTTTCTCGGCGAGTGATCCCGCTGTGGAATTTCTGGAACTTTTCTGCCAGGCCACGTCGAACGTATCCCGCGCCTCTCTAGCCGCGCCTCACGCGGTCTCTTGCGCGGCCGTGTGTCTGTGAACAAAAACAAGTCTATGCAAGATGAAGTATAAGGGGTGGACATTACCACTGAAGAGTGCCTTGAGTCCAACTGGACAATGGTCATTTCGAAGCGCAAACAATACGGTGCGTCTAAGCAAGACGCGCATGCGAGTTTGATACAACGTGGTGGCATTTTCAGCGGAGGTTGTGCACTCACTGGCGTGAAGAAGCGTCTCATCACTGCATCGAGACTGCCTCGCCTACCAAGAAAGCACTATAGAGTCGTCGTGACACCCCGAGGAGCCATAAACGTCAAGAATGTTAGTCGAATCAAAGTGGCCCATGCTTTGATGTTGGTACCACAACTCAGCCCGGCCGAGATAGCCGATGACGTCGTGTGCCCCAACCCTACGCAGAACATTTTCGTCATGAGTACACCGGTATAATAGAACGCCCGAGCACATTCAATAGTAATCAATCACAGTCGGGAAGGCCAGCTATGAGATCAGCTCGTACTTGGCCGCTTCAGACAACACGTGTAAGGGGGTCCTAAGAGGCGCCGACCTAGTCTTCAAACACGAGCAGATGAGCAGCATGATTGTTCAACCGGAAAATCCAAGAGCGCTAGAGGTCAAGTGCATAAAAAACGCCACAACGGTGATCGTCCTCTTCAACGGCTTGAAAGTGCCTAACTACGTGATGTGTGGGCAAAGTATGGTACGGTGCACGCTTTACCGTAGACCAACCGATGTGTGCTATGCATGCGGAAGGCTAGGCCATCGCGCCGATGTGTGCCCGCCGCCTGAAGATGTAATTTGCAGAAGCTGCGGCATCCCATCCAAGGATCACCATCCAAGGATCACCATCCAAGGATCACCATCCAAGGATCACTTGTGCACCCCCGAGATTGCCCTGTGTGGAAGGCCTCGCCCTACAGTGGACAGGCTATGCAGGCAACGCTTTCAATACCATAAGTAGTTCGCCGACGAAGACGTGAACGCTCCCCGGCACGAGCACCTACGGAGCCGCAGCAGATCGCCGTCATGAGGGCGCACTGGACAACCAGCGCCACGGTCATCATCCAAGAGCGGTCGCTCCAGATTTAGGGGACGCTCGCGATCCAAGGACTCATCTGCTGTTAGACATCCAACGTCGCCCACCGAGGATACTTGCTGGGCCGACTGTGTCAAGGAAACGCCACCCACGGTAACAAAGGAAGTGCCTCTACTGTCAAAGCATGGCGCAGCTAGGATTGCACAACTCGAATGCGGAAACGCTTTGCTAAGGAGTGCTTTTGAGCGTCTTCAAGCAGAGGTAGCTGAACTAAAATTGGCGACCGCGTTGTCACCCTCGCAGTCGCCTTCCCCATCGCGAACAGCAGACGTGCCTATTGAGATGGCATCGGAGGCACCTGCAGAAGAACGTCCCGCAAAAAAGAGAGCTCTGTCCCAGCCATTACGAGATGAGGGGCTGGAAGATCTTAAATCTGAATTTGACGAGTTTAAAAGCGACACGAAAGAATTTCAGACCGAATTGAGGAACACGCTCAAGTACCTTAGCGAAGCGTTCTGAACGTTGAGGATGAGGGTTGGAACTCTCGAATCCAAGAGTAATAGTGGGCAGCAGGTTTGACAGTGGCACGTCCTTCATTTTTCATCGGGTATGCTCAAAGCTAGAACCACTCTAAAAGATGGAAAGCAGGCCTCTATACGTGATTTGCCACAAGACAAATTAAAATAGGTTGCAATCATGGCGGGTCCGACTTGTAATAATAACATCGTAGTTTGGCAGTGGAACTGTTGTGTATCCCTGCGTAAGAAGGCGGTCTTTCAGCAATTCAATCGGTCTCATACTAACAAGGTGCAGATTGTCCTACTCCAAGAAACATTGATAGACTCATTTATCCAATCGGGCTATAGGTCCCACTGCGTATTCGGGCAAGATATAAGGGGTATCTGCACCCTTGTCTCGACGAAGTTCACCACCATAGTTGACGATCTTTGCATGAGCCATAGTAAGGCTTAGCACTTGTTTGTCGAGGCTATACCAAGCGGGCAGCTTCGAAACAGCCTCTTCATCTTGAACACTTACAGTACTCCTAGGGACACAAGACTGCGCTTCACGTCGCTAATGTTCAGGACAGCAGGAAAGGCAGCTGGGGCCCCACTTATTATTGCCGGGGATGTCAATGCCTCACATCAGGAGTGGGGAGATCACCACACTAACGCTAAGGGTAGAGATCTCGGACAGGCTGCTTCAGACTACAACCTAACTCTACTCACGGATCCTTCATTCCCTACTAGAATTGGATAATCATGCTCCAGGGACACATACCCGGCCTAACCTTCGTGGCAAACTCGGGGTTGGTAACCTATCACAATCTCAACGAAAGTATCTGCAGTGATCATTACATTCTCGTCACTTCAGTAAAAATACAGAGCAGATCCCCGAGGGATTTTCAGTCTATGGATTGGAATCGTTTCCGCGAAGTTAGGGCACAGAAAAGGGAAAACCAGGAGTCACCAGGTTCTTTCCATCACTAGGTTGCACAGCTCAAGGAGGATGTAGCTGCGGCTACCAAGTTCATAGTTACTGATCTTAGAATTGACAGAATGAACAGCCATCTAGCGCATTTGCTCGAAGCTAAAAAAGCCCTTGTTTGCAGATCGAAGGGCCAGAAACTGAACCGTAGGCTGCAGAGAAAATTGCTGAGCTGAATCACCAGATTAAGGAACACTGTCAGACGCTCTCTAGACAACAATGGGATGAAGTTTGCAACTCGGTCGATGGCCAGATGCGCACAGGAGGCAGGTGGAACTTGCTGAAGCACCTGTTGAAAGAATCGAACTTGAAGTTGGACCAGAGGGGGCAATAGACGAAATCATCCATATGGCCAAACATGAAGACTCAGAACAAAATGTCTTCGAACGCCTCGAGAACATTCTCTGCCAGCTGATCTTTCGTGCGATGCCGACTATCCCCCTTACGAGGGTCCACACGAGGAGTTTTTATACGAACCTTTCAGCACGGCTGATGTGAGGGAGGTTCTCATTAAACTGAATAGTCGATCAGCTCCAGGCCCGGGCGGTATCTCTAATCATATTCCGCGTAATCTGGACGATACTTCATTACAAATACTCACGTAATAGATTAACAAGGTATGGGAACAGGACACTGTCCCAGAATCGTGAAAGCTGGCGTCAGTCATCTTTATCCCGAAACTGGGACGTCCACTCAACCTTGATAATCTAAGACCCATATCGCTTACATCGTGCAGAGAAAAGGTGGCCGAGCACGACATTAATAGCCACATTACTCAATACTTTGAAGACCTTGGCTTATTTCCGTAAAACAAAATTGGCTTCCTACCGGCATTATCGATCCAAGATGCCACCAAGTTGATTAAACACCGGAATATAGACGTTCAAACGAGAGATGTAAGGGCTATCTTGGGACTAGAATTTAAAAAAGCTTTTGACAACCTCTCCCATACTCATATTCTGAACTCCATCTCTTCTCTTGGCTTGGGGCAAAGCTTCCACGCATTCTTCAGCTCTTTCCTCAAAAGCAGAAAGGTCATAGTTAAGATAGGAGTTCTGGAATGAGAACCAATCGTTCTTGGCTCCAAAAGTGCGCCACAGGGTTCAGTGGTCTCACCCGTTTCTGGTCAATATTACTATCTGTGAGCTTTCCTAGAGTCTCTCGCAAGTACAAGGCATATGTCTTACCGTTTACGCCGATAACATCACTGTCTGGTGCACGGGTGGCTGTGAGGGCAGAGTGGAAGAGGCACTCGAACAGGCTGTAAAATACACTGAAGCTTCTTTTGGTGGCACTGGACTACGACTCTCTTCAACAAAATTGGAACTTTTGCTTTAGAGACCTAATAGAAGGGGTGTAAAGCCCCGAGGTGGGGTTCCTCTTCCAGATTTCAATATAGTGCTTCGCAGCAACTCTGGCCATGTCATACCTTGTGTAGAGGTAACCAGAGTACTTGGAATGCTAACAGAGGCGAATGGCACAAATGTACACACCATAAACAAGCTCACAGCTAAAAAGGCAAGCATGGTACAGCTTATCCTTAAGGTATCCAACTGTAAAGGTGGCTTGAGAGAGGACAATTTGCTAAGGCTATTCCACGCTTTTTTTAATAAGCAACAATACTTACGTTGCACTCACTACCTGTTGGCAAAGTCATTCGAAGGCTAAGATTATTCTCCTGGTCCGCAAGAGCATCAAAAAAGTGCCAGGGGTCCCTTCGGGTACCAGTGTGGAACGCCTAATGCAGTTGGGTATATACAATACGTTGGAAGAAATCATCGAGGCACAGTATATGGCTCAGATGGCCAGGCTCTCCTTCTCGGCTGCAGGAAGGAGCATTCTGATAATCATAGGGTATAGTGCGGTAGAAGAGGAACGTAGTCAGTCGCTCACTAAGAAGCAAAAGGCCAACATTGTGGTCGCTCCATTCTCCCGCAACGTACATCCGCAGCACAACGCGAACAGGCGGAAGGCCATGGGTGAACACTGTTCAAAAGTGTTCGGGCGAACCCGGAGTCGGCATGCTTCGTAGAGGCGGCGCGATATGGTCGAACAGCCAACTTCCCGATCGTTGCAGATCACCACACAGGTTGTTTTATTCACTCGGCGTCTATCACGAACAGCACTCCCTCTAAAGCTGAAGAGGTAGCCATAGCTCCCGCTCTCCTTGACGACTCCCGGCCACACATCTATACAAACTCACGAGCGGCAGTGTGAGCCTTTGCATCTGGATCGGTATCGGCTGAGGTAGCTCGCATCTTAGGTAATAGCGATATTTGAGAACACGCCATAAGTTGGTTTCCGGCTCACCTAGGATCTCATCTGGCCTCCACGGCAAACCTAAACGAGATCACTCATCCCCAGGCACGCGAACTTCCTAACCGTGCTGGGCAGCTTGCGGAACCTTCAGACATCAACCTAATGGTATTTAGGGATGTTTTCGTCAATTTAAACAAGGTGATCAAATATTATCAGGTGGACACAAAGATTTCCTCACTTTTTCATACGCAACTTTGTAGGGCCCAGGAATCTACCCCCCCCCCCCCCCGCATGCTTCAAACCAGGTTGTACCCAGTCTTTGTTCCCACAGCGAGTTTAGTGAAAGCCTTAATCGAACATGCACAGATTGTGGCACCGTGTCTACGTGAGAACACATGCTCTGGCAGTGCCCCTCATCACGCGATTCTCGGCACATGACCGAAGAAGAATGGAGCTCTGCGCTCCGGAGCTCAGAACTTGCACATCAACTCTGGGTTGTATAGAGGGCCCACGATGTGATGGTGAGGCTCGGCCTACTCATTCCGACGTGCGAACGGCCCGCTGCTCTACCTCCTTGACGTAGTGTTCCTCATGACCTTAATAAAATTCTGTGTCTGTCTGTGTATTTGTACAGTAAGACGACTGTAAATATGCATGTCATAATAATCTCTTTCAGCAATTGTGGCTAATGAACCCTATCGTGGTGGCGACGCCTTGTGGGCTACGTTTTCCTTTTTAGAAGATAAAGTGTGGAACGGCAAGCCGAAATGTTCTCTTTAACGCTTTTGCAATAAAGGATGGAACGCGTCTGTCCCTACTAGCTGTTCCTTAAATTTTGCACAATACCTGAGACGCTTTCCGCGTCTAGCCTTGTGGCGACAGCAGCGGTGACTCTACAGGCCCACGTGGACAAATTTCGCCACCCTAAATCTCTTCTGTTGCTCAATTCTCATGGTCTAACACAAGCGATAGCTCAAGACATGCTCTTGTTCTCATGCCCATGAACGAAGAGCCGACTGCCTGCCCGTCTGGCTACAGCTCAACATTCGTAAGGTCCGCAGGAACACGAGGCTCTTGGTTCAGCTCCAGTTATAACACAGACATCTACTCAGTTGACGGCGATGACTCATCGGACGACAGGTTCATGTCTGTGAGGAGTCGGAAGGTCAAAGAAAGACTCATCAAGGCGTCATCACCATCAAGCACGTCAACCGTGAGGGCAATGAGTCAACGCTGGCCGCACACCATCCGTTTTATGCCGGCAGATCCTTCCGTCAGCCTTCGAATATTGAACAGGCAAGCTATCTCCGCTGTTCTTGAGAAAATGGCCCTAAATAAATTCAAAGAGGTCCAGCTAAACACGTACGAACGTTTTATCTGTTGACACGACGCAGGCAGACACGCTAGAAAAGCGCATATAGATGACAAAGTTTCTAGATGTCAAAGTACGAGCTATCGTACTGATGGCTGGGACCTGCAATGCAGGTGTCATTACAACATTGATTTGGCTATCCCAAACACGGATGCAACCATTCTAATAAAACCGGCATACGTAGGCGTGGTCATTAAGCATGTAAGTCACCTCGGAAATACTGCATTAAGACAGACTTTAAGGTGAACTCGATCCCTACGCATATCAAGATGGGACACCTCAGCATGTGGTATGACATTTTCTCCCAAAGCTGCTTCAGTAAGACAAGTGTTTAAAGATCGGCCAAGTCAATGGCGTCTGTGCGAACTTAACCGTATCTACCCGGTGCGTCGAGTCCCACACTGTAGACAGCTGTTGTGGAATAAATTATAGGTGTGGCAATTGTCGAAGTACCTATGAAGCCACGTCTAAGAAAGGCCCAAAAATCAGTAAAGAATTCGGTATTCTAAAACAAATGGTCAGGTGTAAATCCACCCAAGGAGAATTTTCACAGAAAAATCGGCGTCAACGTCACCGGCGTCACCGGCGCCACCGACTGTAGCACTTCATTAAAGGTGATGTTCAAGCACCACTTAAGTCTACACCACCATCAACATCTAGTGGAAAGCCGTAGAAGACAAGAATACCTCCACCGGCGAAGCCTGTCTTCCCCAATGACTGGTCGGCACTTTGGAATGCACGGCTTTCTAAGCAGCGTTCTTCCTCCCGGCGAAAGCCAATGCTGCTGTTGACGAAGCTCCGAGAGCAGACTGTCAAATCATTCTGATGCGGCGATCTGTTGTTATTGTCATCAGAGATCTTCTGACAAGCATAGATAAGCCAACTGCTAAGAGCAGCTCACAAGTGCTGGACGCGTTGAGCCCGGTCCTTGCAAGCCTCCAGTAAAGCCATGGCCGACAATCACAAGTCGTTTCGGCAAGAGGTCAGAGAATCGTCGAATTTCCAATGAAACGCTGGAGGTCTAAGCTCTCGCATCTCTGATTTCCGTTAGTTCGTTCGTCTATACCAATTTGCTATCATGGTTATATTTGAACCGAAATTATTGCAACGAATCAGACTATCTGGCTACGAGTCATTTTTTTATCAAGTGACATCGAAAGTAACAAGACTGTTGTATTTATTCGCCGGGAGCTTGCTCAAGTCGTGCTGCCAGTGCAACCTCACGATGACAATCAGTATGTGTGCTTGACTGTTAAAAATAGAAAGTAGAAAATTGCAATCTTGGATTTCTTTAAATCCCCATCAAGTAAATTCGACGCCAACTAAATAGACATCTTAAGTCCACATCCGGATCTGTGGATTCTCACCGGGTACTTCAATGCTCATCATACCACCTGGAAAACTCAAGGGTTAATTCAACGGGGCGACGTCTAGCATCAATGGTTTCTAGCCATAGTCTCGGTCCTTCTGAATGACGCAATGTTTTTGGACATTGAACCGCACGGAAGCGAGCACATTCCCATTTACCTGAAGATCAAAGGTATTTCTAACACGTAATCGTCTACCACGACACCAAGAGTATATTGGACTACGTTCAAAACTCAACTTGAGAATGCCTGTGAGGAAGGTCTCTCCCATAGTCTTCAGCAAGCTGCTATAGAAATTGCACATGAGGCTATACGCGCAATATTTTTTCCGATGTACTCTGAATTTCATCTCGAGCTAGAGAGACTTCGTGCGATCCGCCGTCGTGCCGAAAAAAGTTACCGACACCCAGATTCTACAGACGATCTACGAATGGCCCGGCACATCTAAAAGAAGATGCAATGGCACCTCGACAAAGTTGACATCCAACGACGAGGAAATTCTCTGCGTCGCTAGATTCTCATAAAATACGGTCTCAGATATGGAGAACTGTGCGAGGCCTACATTATGACCCAGAGCAGTCTTCCCTTTCAAAGCCCATGCACTTTTCGATCACCGACATTAAACTTAGGTGGCAGAAGATTTCTGCGCTATGATTGTGGGCCAGACAACGTACATAAGCTTATATACAGTGCACCATATTCCTTACTCATGGGACACGTGCATATATTTACCGTTTACATCGCAGGAGCTTGATGTGGCACTCGTCCTATGAAATAGGACGTCGTCGACTGGCCAAGATTACATTTCATACCAAATGCTTGCCACCTTGCAGAACAGGCATGAAAAGCGTTGTAACATCTTCGACAAATCCTGGCACGCTGGCGTCGTTCTACAAGATATGAGGACTAGCCTCTTGGTAGCGCTTCTTAAGCCTGGCAAATTTCCTCTAGACATTACCTCTCACCGACCGATCGCGATTTCAAGTTGTGCGGAAATGTTATGGAGAGAATGAACTTGGCCAGGCTTGAAGGGTACCTTGAATACTACGAGATATACCCGTAGCAATGGCTGGTTTACGCCACCACCGATGTTCCATCGACAATGTTACAGATCTTGTCACGTATGTCTAGCATCGAAAGGCTTGTACACGATTATCTGTTGCCATGTTTCTTGATGTAAAAGGAGCATACGACAACGTTCTTCTTGACGCCATTCTCGAAGGCGTTAGAAGTCAGTGTGCCTAGGTAGACTGATGGCTGGGACCTGCAATGTATTGTTGAACAGGCAGTTATTTACAAGGGCGGATCTTATTTGTGAACACTGCAGATGTTCCAATCTCCGAACACCCCACGCCTCGTAGAGTTCCACAAGGTGGTGTCTGGAGTCCAATCCGCTTGAGTCTTGTTTTCATTATAGTCTTGTGGAACGACTACCAAGTGTGTTCACGCTATGTACGCTGACGACATCTTCGTCTGGGCATCTGGCGTGACAAGACCTTAGGTACGCGCAAGGTTTCAGAAAGCTGCGACGTTAATATCAGTGTAACCTAATGAATATGGTCTGAAGATCTCACCCGCGAAATGAGCATTGATTGCTTATAGTCGAAAGTCAATAAGACCATACTCTATATCTATTGACGGCAAAGTCTTATCATATGTCAGCACACACAAATTTCTGGGCGTATTCATTGATAGAGACCTCTGCTGCGGCCCACATGTGGCCTACTAGCAAAAGAGGCTGACAGACATAGGTGACTTATTCATGAATATTGGTGGAAAAACCTGGAGGACTTCAGTACATGCAATGATGCCATTGTACAAGACGCTTTTTCGGCTAACTATGATACAGCTTGCCTGTGCTGACCAATACCTGCAAAACCATCCTTCTCCCTCTTCAAAGCATCCAGGCTATGGCTCTGCGAGTTTGTCTGGGGCTACCATGATGTTCGTCAACAGCTCAGCCAATTGTGATCGCAAATGTGAAATCTGTGTGAAATGTGAATTGTGAAAGGTGAAAGCTGGCATAGATTTTTTACTTTGTACGCAGATTCAGTTGTGCGATATTCACATGTTTGGTTTTTAAGATTTCTTTGCAGTTGGTGTATCATCATGGTTGATATTTTTATTTTTAGAATTTGGACTTGATTTTCATATCTTTATTTATATTTTTTATTTATATTCATATTTTATATATAATAATATTTATATTTGGTGTTTTTGTTATGGTTGTTGACTTGACATTGCTGATTGTTTGCGGCTGCTGTCATGCTAAAAGGTAGCTGTGGGTCAAGCTGCCTCTTTTTGAGAGCAGCTTTTACCTGCAGCTGTCCTTCATCAAACTATTAATGAAAATAAACATTATTATTTTTTATTATTAATAAATGACTGCATGCTCAAGACGCATGTTATAATGGAGGTGCCCAGAGCACAAGTGAGGCATCTTACTCGCACTCCTGCCCATCATCTAGCCTCACTGCCAGAAAACCAAATTCATGCTTGATTTTGCAAGACAGTCTTGTCATATCGTATATGCATACTCACGCAATATACCACTCGGTTCAGAAACGAACTCCCCCATTGTGCATGACTCCTCAACAGGTTCTACTCATGGTTTCAGGGAAACGATTATAAGCCCGGCCCTCGTCTCCAGCACTAAAGCAGCTTTCTCTTTTTTTGTTTTATCAGAATTGCGGTGAGCATAACCATGTATATACTAATGCTTCAACAAAAGTGTATGGGTCTGTAAGGTCGGTGATCTTTCCTGCAACAGCGACAACGACGAAGATTCAGTTTTTCCACCAGACGTCATCGACAGATGTGGAACTTGCTGCTCTAGGTACTACAGTTGAAAACATTAAACACCAAGAAGCCAAGAAGTGAAGCATGTTCACGGACTCGCATGCTGCACTACAGTGTTTATAGTATTCGCCTTAAGCTGGGGACCTCATGAACAACCAGTGCTAGAATTTACAGAGCTACTGCACCACCTCTTCAATGAACGACACAAAAATCACGCTTCAGTGGCTCCCAAGTCACTGCGGCAACTTGGGCAACGAACATGCCGATGCCGCTAGCTGCTCGATCAGCACACGAAGATAGTGAAGAATCTATACCTTTTTCAAGGACTGATGCTGATATGAAAATAAAAAAAATTCGCTAATGAAGAAGTTAAATTCCCGTGGAAAGCTCAATATTTACGGCACACGCGACTGCATAGGCTGGACAGGTCTCGTCAACTTCGGCCTTCGTACGGACTCTCTAAACTTGAGAAAACAATGCTTTGCTGACTGTGACTTGGTCGCAATTTCACCAAAGTTTTCGCCTTTCGAACCGGCATGGAAGGCGGTGCTGCATGCGATCATTGAGGCAATGATGAAACAATAGACACCGTTCTCTGTCGCTGCGCTCGTTACAGCATGCAAGGAGGGCAGCTAGCCGTTGCGTTTTTTTTAAAGAGAGAGAGAGAGTGAGTGAGAATTTATTAGAAGGCAGAGAGGTCGGCCTGAGCTAGTTCGCTTTAGCCTGCTACTCTACACAGGAGATAAGAGAAAGGGGAAAGAAAGAGGGATGAAGGGTGATGATGGGGACAAGAAGAGGTGGTGCGTATGTACAGTAGCCACTTAGTATAGTACCCTACAGTCTAGTTTCTAGTCCAGTGCTTTTTATAATGTCTAGAACGGCCTTTGTAGCAGTTTTTGACACTGTTTGGTCGTTCATTGCTGACAATATGTGGCTTTCACTTAATGGTGTTCGTCCAATGCTTGCCAACGTTGCAGCTAGCATTTCTCTTTGTGCCATGTATAATGCACAGTCACAAAATATGTGAGCTATCGTTTCGCGCACTTGGCAGCGTTCACAGTTTGGGCTGTCCGCACGGCCGATTAGGTGGGTGTAGTGGCGAGTGAAGGCGACGCCCAGGCGAATTCGGTGCAGTATATTAGCATGTCTTCGGCTGATTTTATCTGGAAGACGAAAAGTCATACTGGGGTCTGTTTCCCGCAGGCGCTTGTTCCGGTGATCTGGTAGCAACCAGTAAGTGGCAGCGCATTCGCGCATGAGTGATCTCAACAATGTGTTGACGTCCCCTCGCGAGTAGGGTACTTTGACGTACATAGGAGCGTTGTATATTGCCGTTCTTGCTTCGCTATCGGCTGTTTCGTTGCCAACCAGGCCGCAGTGTCCAGGAATCCATTGGAGTGTAATCAAGTGACCACCCCTGTGTGTTAGGTCAAATGCTTGGACGATTCCTAACGTTAACTCGTAAAATTGGCCTCTTCAGCTTGAAGCGCTGATTTTGAATCAGACAGAATCGTCCATTTACGCGGTGCTTGGTCGTTCACAAATTTTATGGCTTCTTGTATAGCAACAAGTTCTGCAGCTGTCGAAGATGACCTATGATCTAATTTGTACTGTCGGGAAATACCGAGTTGAGGGATCACGAAGGCTGCAGCTGAGGTGGATGAAGTTACGGATCCATCGGTGTAAATGTGCACAGAGTCGCTGTATCGGTCATCTAAATGTGCCAAGGTGAGTTGCTTGAGGGCAATATAAGAAACATGCGACTTATACGAAATTCCACGTATGTGAAGGCACACCAGCGGTTTAGCCAATGTCCATGAAGGCACTGCATGGATTACGGCAGGTGCAAAGCCTGACGGGATCATGTGCCTATGCGTATCGAGGCATCGCGAATAGGTACAGCCTGGTCGGTCCACTTGTAGCGAAGATAACGGGTGCTGTGCATGTCGGGTCAGTAGACGAAGGTGCACTCGAAGAGGCTCACAAGACGTGTAAACCTGTATAGGGTAGGTGCGTGACTCCTCTATAGTGCCAGAGGTAGATGTGCACCGTGGCAGGCCAAGGCATATTCTCAGTGCTAGTGCCTGAAGGCTCTCTAAAGTACGAAGGCACGTTGCCCGCATGCTGGAAAGCACAGGTGAGCTGTACCTTATATAGCCCACAAACAATGCCTTGTATAACTGCAGACGACTTTTCTCCGAAGGGCCCCATCTCAGTCCTGCTATAACACGAAGGACATACACAAAACTGATTAGTTTGTTTCGCAGCACACTCACATGCTTTGACCAGGACAGGTTGCGATCAATGACGACCCCTAAATAGCGGTGGTGCTTAACCACGGGAATCACTGCTCCGTGAGCGAAGATTGGGTACCGCGACATTGATTTCTTCGTAAATGTCAATGCAGCACGTTTTGCTATTGAAAGTTCCAGGCCTTGACGACGTAAGTACTTAGATGTTATTGATGTGCGTTGTTGTAGCCTTGCTCGCAGTTGTGGTCGCGTTGCTCCAGATGCCCATATGCATATGTCGTCCGCATACGCACTGATTCTGACAACGTCGGGAAGCTCAGCTTCAAGGCCAATGAGTGTTATGCTAAAAAGCAGCCGTTGCGTTAGCGTTAGCTCGCCTTGACAACAGGCCCTTGTCAGAACAGTCAGTGCTTGAAAGGCGACAAGATTTGTTTTCACACAGAAAATCAGTGAATGCCTCATTGAACTTTTTGCGTGGTAGTGGCCTATGGAATAGGCTATTGCACCCCAGCACGCTTTTTTTTTCTTTTCCGCGCGTGTATTTTGCTCTTCGCTTTTTTCTCATCTTTCTTCCCCATTCTCCCTTCCCTTAGTGCACGGTAGCAAACCGGTCGATCCAATGTCTGGTTACCCTCCCTGCCTTTCCTTCATGTTAATCTCTGTCTCTCTCTATTTGCAATAAAAGTTTGTTTTGCAGAAAATCGGGCGTTGGCGTCGTTATGAAATGGGGAAATATAGGGCTTTGGGGTGAGCGAAAACTTCAAAGAGACACCCAAAGAATTAACTGCCGGAAAACTTGAACTCAATGAGAAATGAAACCAAGACATACTGTGAGGAAAGCAGCTTCTCTATCAATAAGACGCGCTCTTCATTGTATCTGTTTTCAAAAAAAATTATAGCCTATCCTTGGATTTAATAATGATGAGAGGGGCGAAGCGTCTGTCAACCCATCTACGCTTCCGTCCGTCCGTTCTTTCTTGCTTCCGTCCTTTCGCACGACCATCTGTCCATGCGTTCGTCCGCGAGTCTGTCTTTCCATCTGTCTGTCCGTTCTTGCGTGTATTTGTCCGGACATCCCCGTGTTCATCCATCTTCTGTCCGTCTGCTACTCTGTCTGTCCATGCGCGCGTCTCCCATCTCGACTGCCATCTCCATCTCGCAACCCCTGTGGCACATACCTACACCATACCAGCTCTTGAGCGGTTATGTGCCATCGGTGGCTACCTTCTACTATACTGAATACATCGGAGGAAATACAAACTCGCGCCGTAAGGTGCTTCGCCCCTAAAAAAACATTATATATGACAATTATTGAGAAGGGTCTTCTTGATCGATCTCTAAACCACACCTGCTTCAAAATTTACACAGGTGTTTTCTTCTCGCCCTCGCCTCTTTTCCTCCAAGCGGCTTTTTCTTCGCAACCTACCTCTTCGTAAAACAATCATTGAGCCAGTCTGGGTTCCAAACTTTCATACAGTCGCGCTGCTATATCTGCTTGCGAAGTCACAAAAGCATAAATTTAAATAATATCATTAGGCAGTACACACGTGGCCTTTAGCTTGTTCCATGGTTGAGGTGTGCACTGAGAGCGAAGAGAGGGTGCCGATTGAGACGGCAATGTAAACGGGGCCCGATAAAGCTATAACGCTATATTCTTGAGGCGAGGCTGAACATCCCCCAACTCTTTACTGCAGTTTTTTATCTTCACTCTAAAGTCTTCCCTCATCTCAAGAGCCTACGAAGACTTCCGTGGGGTGTTTTCGTGCAACACCGACACCCAAACCTATGAGGTGAATGTCGAGGTTTCTCGTCCTAGTGCCCAAGAGATAAGCAACTGAGGGATACCGTAACTTCTCGCCTCCGATTTCTAATGCTTCGAGACCTGTGTTTACTTTCTCAATCATCATCTGTTTTATTGTGATAGCAATTATATGGACAGTCTCAGCTTTTTATTGCCGTCGCCGCCACCACTGCTGTCGTTACTAGTATGTATGTATATCTATTAACATATTCCGAAATACTCGCTCGCCTCCTCTGTTTGCGGAACACGCTTCGCCTATTCGGCTGGGCTCGTCTGCGCGGCGCTTATCTCGCCCGCGAACAATGAAGGGGTGTGCGCTTATGGTTGCTGCTTCATCGCAGCAATGATCAGCGCGCACCTTGTGCCCCAACAGCAGGCGTGAATTTCTAGGGGCTGCGCTCTCGACACGCAAAAATACGGTGCCAAAAGTCTACCTGAAGCAGCTGTGTTCTCTTACACCAGTGTTTGGTAGAGCTTCGTGAGATTGGACCTAAGTAGGTTGACTGACTTCCTCACTTCTTATATCAACGCCATCGCTACTCACGAGACCTGTTGTGGTCGTCTACTGTAGTCTTGCCACAGGAAACTTGGCTACTTAGCAATTGCATATTAACTACGAAGAATATTACTCCTAAAAATAATCCTGACTTGTTGCTTCGTATTGCTCCTTGCTTTGTAAAACCGTCAAATATGTTGCTATTGCCTTTATTGCTTCACCCTTTTGGTGAAACTGACTTTTTTTCTTGATGTACCAAAACACGGTTGGAATCCTCCTTCTCTAGTCTCATTGCACTCTTTTTTGCTTTCATTCATTTTCACCTTAACCACAACACTGAATCATTGGGCAACAAATACCTTACGCCACTTAGTGTCATTGGAATTGAACTATTATTTAATAACGTTTTCGCCTCATTGTGTTATTCCCGCTCAGTTTTTGAACTCCGATAATATTCTAAATGAGTCTATTTTAATAGACTCATTTAGAAATGAGTCTATTAGCCAAATGAGCCAAACAGCCATGTTCAATGACATATCCGAGTTAAAGGAGCAACAGAAAGCAGCTACGAGCCAAATCGCCGACATTGGCAAGCGTCTGGGTTCTGTGGAAAGCCAGTTAGCTTGTGTCGACAGCGTGAGGGAAGACCTTAATGCGACACGTGCTGCAGTGGAGCGCGTGGAAACTGAAACGAACTCGCTTCGAACCCGTCTTGACGATCTCGAGGACCACTCCCGAAGGGACAACGTTGTGTTCTTTGGGATTGAAGATGTCGCTTCAGAGACTGCCGAACAATCTGCAATGAAAGTTCTTAAACTTTTCGCTAGCAAGCTTCAGTTGACGATATCGTCCGATAGTATAGCCCGTGCGCATAGAATTGGCCAATTCTCTAGTGGCCGGAACCGACCTCTTATCGTAAAATTTTCGGCCTACAAAACAGAAGAAACCGTTTGTGATAAACGCTTCTTACTAAAAGGCTGCAATTTTTCTATGAGTGAGGAATTTTGTGCAGCTACGTGTAATACGAGAAAGGCTCTGTACGAATATGGCAAAGGACTGCATGTTCCGTTCAATCTTCAAGACACGAAACGTTTCGCCAACGGAAAATGCTACGGCTATGATAAAAACCACTAAAGGAGTGTACGTCATCGGTCCTTCCACAAGAAAAAGTTTCCCGGCTAGTAATAACGTAGGAGATAGCGCAAGTGTTAGCAACTCTGTAAGTAACGACGAAAACATAAGTAATTTCACATACAGAACCGCAAATAGTCATGCTGCTTCTTCGCGTCGACTCCGGTCTGGCCGTATGCCGCAAAGTGATCTAAGTTAGGGTCACGCAGGGGGTGGTGATCTCTCTGTACTAAGTACTAACATACGTAGCCTTTTGTCAAAAAGTGATGACCTGTGTGCCCTCATGAATGATTGTGACGCTGGTATTGTCGCTCTAACTCAAACGTGGTTGTCGAATACAGTCTCTGATGCCGAATTATTAAAATGTGAACAACATTACAAGGTCTTTCGCTGTGACAGATATGAGCGACGAGGTGGTGGTGTTCTACTTGCGATTAAAGACGACATTGAATGTTTCCTTGTTCCTGTTCTCACCGACTTAGAATCGGTATGGTTTTGTATTCGTACTGGCTTTAAAAACCTAATCGTTGCAGTTTGTTACCGACCCCCATCCAGCCCATCGAACTTTTGCGACTCTTTTCATGACTGCTTAAACCAGATTACTGTTCGTTTCCCAGGTGCGACTATTATTCTTTTAGGCAATTTTAACTTCCCGGACATTCAGTGGTCAGACACTTACCAGTGCTCTATGGCACGTCATCTCAATCTACCGAATTTCTTTCGATTTGTAACGACTTTGGGCTACCACAATTAGTTCAGCATCCCACACGTGTCACCTCGACTACATCATCACTTCTAGATCTCGTGTTGACGTCATCTCGAGATATTGTGTCCCCGATAACACTGCTGCCTGGGTTAAGTGATCACGACATACTTCATTTTTCTCTATTGTTTCGCTTGCGCTCATCCAACCGTTTTAAAATGATCAGAGATTACAACAAAGCTTACTTTACCACCATAAATACTAAATTATGCTCTTTCTTAGATATTTTTTTCCCTGCAAGTTTTGAATGCACTGCAGAAGATAAATGGAACCTAGTTAGAAGTAATATTTTGGAACTAACAAATAAATATATTCTGGTAAGAAAGTTGTACTGCAATACTGATTCTTCCTGGTACAACCGACACCTAAATAGACTCTCTAACCGCAAGAAAAGACTGTTTAGAGCTGCGAGGACATCCCAGTCTTCGGCTCGATGGCTAGCTTACAAATCTGCAGCTGCTACCTTCTTAAGTGAACTAAATGTAGCTAAATTTACCTTTTTTAACAGAACCTTACCATCAGTGCTGCAAGAAAATTCCAAACAATTTTGGAACATTGTACGAGGTAACAAGCATAGCAACCTGTCTTTAATACCCCAAGGTAATGTAATTCCGGATCATCAGTGAGCATGTTTACTTAACCGTACTTTTGCTGAAACTTTCTCTGAACCATCTAGTAGTAATGACATACTTCCTGCAAAGCCGTTTAATTTTTCCTCAATGGACATCATTGTCATTAGCTCGGAAGGAATACGGTCAATCATCAATAAACTAAATATTTCATCTTCATGCGGCTGCGATGGTATCACCACAAAATTCTTGAAAAAAACGGCAGAGTATTCTTCTCTAATCCTTGAACGAATATTCACACAGTCTCTTCTTACGGCAGTGCTACCTAACGACTGGTTAATTAATAGGGTGGTACCTTTACATAAGTCCGGAACAACCCACGATCCAGGTAACTTTCGTCCCATCTCTCGCACATCAGTACCATGTAAAATTTTAGAACATGTCATTTACTCTCACCTTATCAAGTTTCTTCAAGACAATGATTTCTTTACACCCGCTCAGCATGGCTTCCGAAAACAGTATTCGTGTGAAACACAGCTTCTACTTTTTACTAATGACTTACACATATCCCTTGACTCTGGAACAATAACTGACTGCTTCTTTCTAGATTTCAGCAAAGCCTTTGATAAAGTAACACACTCCCTACTACTAAATAAACTAAGCCTTTTAAACATTAAATCCCATGTGCTCGCTTGGATCCGTAGCTTTCTTACTAACCGTTCTCAATACGTATCGGCTAATAGTTTCGACTCGTCGACTACACCAGTTCGCTCCGGAGTGCCACAGGGGTCTGTCTTTGGGCCATTGCTGTTCCTAATTTACATTAACAACTTGCCTAACAATATTTCTTCAACAATGCGCCTATTCGCGGATGATTGTGTAATTTATTGCCAAATATCTAATGATAATGACATCACTATCCTCCAAAAAGATTTGACTAACGTGCTTAACTGGTGTAAATTATGGCAAATGAAATTAAATGTTTCGAAGTGCAAGTCTATGCGCATATCACGTAATACTACCGCATGTCGAAATCATTTCCTTAACAGCACCGTACTCGATCCCGTCCCCTCTTATAAATACCATGGTGTCCATATTACTGAAAACTTATCTTGGAAACATCATATCAACTCTGTCACATGTAAGGCAAACCGGGTTCTAGGATTCATGCGAAGAAACTTTTACATGGCCCCTGTTGATTTAAAGAAGCTTCTCCTACATTACGTACGTTCGTCCGCATTTGGAATACGCGTCATCGATATGGGACTTTAGTTAATGAACTTGAGAGCATACAGAATTGCACTGTTAGATTTATATTATCAGATTATCGCCGTACCGCTAGCGTAACTAACATGAAATCAATTATTAACATTCTTTTACTCGGTACACGCCGTAAGATATCCCGTCTCGTACTCTTCCACAAAATTTACATCAACTCCCTTCTGCGTTCACTTTCGATAACCCCACCGTCATACATTTCAACTCGTACTGACCATGTGCACAAAGTTGCTGTTCCTCGCTTCAAGACATCAACATATTCCCACTCATTTCTGCCTAAAACTTGCAAGGATTGCAACTACCTTCCACAATCAGTTGCATCCATCACCTCACCTTGCAGTTTTAAAACATCGCTTGATAACATACTTAGTGTTGGAAATTTATACGTTTGATTTTGTTGTTAGTTTTCTTGTATTATCTACTGGCTGTATAACATAGTTGCAGTTGATAATAGTTGCTTCCAGTGTTTAATAATGTTCTAGTGTCTTGTCTATGTATTCTTTTCTTTAACATTGTTCATCAGTGCCCGCTCTCCTCTGCAATGTTGTAAAGCCCTGAGGGTATAATAAATAAATAATTAAATAAATAAATAATCGTATTCGTGCAAGTTTTTTTCGCGTATAAAACACTTGAGAGTAACAGACCTGCACCCTTAAGACCGAAGACACCCCTTAGTAACACTGATAATACTATAATTGCTGGCAAACACAAATTAATATTCACATCGTCCACAGCATCTACGGTAAACAGTCGTTACATTTTACAGCACTTGCTCTCTGCAATACGCTACTATCCATGTCAAAGTTACTAAATGCCCATACGCTTTGTTCTGAACTGAAAAACTTTTTGTTTGACTCATCTAACTCCAGTTTTTGACTGGTCTGGTTAATTTTTGCCCCCAATATTTTTTATTTATACTTTCAAGCCCCTTTGTGTGCTATTTTTACGATCTAAGTTATACACCTGTTGTTTGTTGTTAATTTTCTGTGTTTTATCATTTTGTACACTGCATTTTACTTCATTATTTTGAATAAGGCCCACAATCTACCCTTTTTGCTCTTATTCACTCAGGCACATTACTTTTATTCTTCAAAGATTTTTGGTAATGCTCTTTGTTGATTTGTTTTTTTGCCTGTACTATATTGGCTTTGGTCATTACGACTTTATATGTAAGATTCACCATGTTTTCATACACAGAAGGTCTCATTTCACTCTCTGACTATGGGACCTTCTTTTGTATATTCTTTAAATTTGCTTATTCCTTCCTTTGATTTGAAATGAATGTTTCTGTTTCTGTATTTTTGGAGTTTCTCCTGCCTCTTTCGACCTAGTGCATTTAGCTGTCCTCTGAGCACTTCGTTTGTGTAAGCGATGCGCTGGAGTTTTTTTTTAAGTTGTCTAGTCCGAACACCAAAGGACAGCGTACGCACTAATGCGTGCACTGGCGCCTGTAGACGTCTCGTAAATGTCCATTCAGCTTATGTCAGGCAAGGCGACACAGCAATAAACCAAGCCTACTGAGGTGCTGACAGCTCTGTCCGGCGTAGCGGTCTCCCGGGAATGCGTGCCGAGTAAAAGAAAAAGACCTTTATGACTTATTTATATGGCAGACTCTCATATACTTATGCTGTAAAATAAAATAACGTTTACGACGGAAAACAAGAAGAGCAAGTAATGAAATTTTATTAAATTTCTATAAAGAATAGTATTGTAGTCTGCACCGGGTTTTTTAACGTCACCACTGAGACGGTAATGAAAACTATCTTTAGAGATAACCTATATATTTCATGGGGGACAGAAATTTAAACTTTAGATAACTATTTCCACTGAAATCCTCAAACTATACAGCAATCAAGCGTATTTGCAGTGAAAAGTTTGAGGCAGTCACGTTTACACTCAGTTGCACAAGGGAAATTATTGTAACCTTCTATTTTCCAGATATCTTCCTGAGAGTTTCATTGTCGTTTTCGTGATGACGCATACAGGGTGGTGAAGATGGGCGCAGTCATCCTTCCCAATGTTACGAACAGTCATCGCTTTTTATCGCCGGTTGACATTTAAAGGCTAACCATCTTAAGCTTCACAATGCGTACAACCCGTTTTATTATTAAACGATGCACGCAACTGCCACCGCTAATCGAGGAGGAGCTTTGCGCCGTGCCGAATTTTTACATGCGTAATCATGTACACGCAAATGAAATTGATGTATGTGTTTAGCTTCCGAAAACCACCACAAGATTATGAGAGACGCTGTAGTGGAGTCTCCGGAAATTATGACCACCTGGGATTCTTTAACGTGCACCTAAATCTGAGCACACGGGCCTTGTACACCATTTTTGCCTACACCGAAAATGCGACTCAGCTGGGATTCGATCCCATGACCTGCGGGTCAGCAGTCGATTGCCGTAGGCACTACACTACTGTTGCGCGGCAAAAATAAATTTTGCATTGAAATATCTCAGAGCACCGATATTTTCCGAATATTCTTCCAAATTGATCTTTGTTTCAATATGACTGCCTTCAACTTCTGATGCAAGCGTTGCCGCTTTCAGTACGTACTGAAAATTTAATAATTATGTTATAATTTGGCGACTCACAGAGATAAATATTTTGTCATTTTGTGCCCTCCTTCATACGTAAGTTATTGGGAATCGTGGTTATGTGTGCTTCCCGAGATGGAATTTCAGGAACACCACACAACCTAATTGTGAACCATTAAAACTGGTGTCCTAGCTAAGTAGTACTTATACATACACCTCAGTACATCGTAGCTTGGTTAAAGAGAGACGGGTCACGGAGTCTGTGCAACACTGAGCGAAGCACCTCTGATCGCAGAATGAGTGCATACCTGCTGAATATGCGAATGCTTTTCGAGGGTAGTGGGGCGCGATAAATATATCTACTGAGAAGCAATAGCAATGTTCTCGCCTTACAAACGCCTTAGGTGAATTCTTTAAACCCGGTGGTTTTCTCAGCTCTTAACGGGCCGCAAAGGATTTTTACATTTGCAAGCACTATGAAGTAGGTAAAATAATCTAAATCAATATCAAAATAAAAGTGAATGCGCGGATCCCACAACACGTGCCAGCTGACTTTCGCGAATGTTTCGGTGGTTTCAAAAAATTTGCTAGCCTGTTACAACGAGTGTAATAATCAAAAGCCACAAGAACGTGCGCATTTGCTGATGCATTGTAGCACAGCATTGAAAAGTGGATTTCTCGCAAGGCATAAAAAGCTAAAGCTGCTTTTCTTTGCGGATAAGTTCACTTTTGATCAAGCGACTATGTCATATTATGAGGACATCACTGAGTCAAACTTTTCCAAACTTCGTCTTTCAGCATTCAGACATCGGTAGATGTTCCAAAAACTATGAAGTTGCAGATCTAAACACACAGAAGCGTTTAAATGTAATCATGTTGCAAAAAATTTAAAGCGACAATGCTTTAAAGTTTAGTTTAAAATAGCAGAGAAGAAACCACTTGAAAAAACCTCGAAACAAGGCGTTGTAGAAATGCAGGCAAAAATTGTAGTGACGATGTGGAGCAAAAATTATATGTTCATTAAAAAAGGCATGCATTATTCTGTTCTGATAAGCAAGAAACACCATTAGCAGAGTAAGAACGTCAAAAGCGTCACGTAAAAGTGCGTGAAAAAGCGGAAGGCAGAATGAAACACATTGTTCATCCGGTTCTGTCTTTATCTGAAAGCGTTTCTGTGATCGAAGACCATGACAGCCAGGGGGGCATCACGGAAGCGTCACTATTTTTTTGTTTGCAATATAGAGAAGCTGATAGCCAGACGCTGAGGCGTTACGGCAGCACAAAAGATGTACGCTCTGCTCACGCTAAGAAGTGTGAGGCATTAATAAAGGTTGCTTGCTGTGTACTTGCTTTCCCCAAATCTCGTGCTGGCGAGGAGGCATGATTTTTCGCTTACGGTTGCTACGCTTATTCCCTAGTAAAAGGTAGATGCAGGCACGTTGCCTTGTGGCCTCATATGTGACTTATAGCAAACAGCGGCTTGCCCCGAGGATACTCCATCTGCATGGTGAGTAGGCATACCAGATGCACATAAGCATGCTTGGTAATCACTTCAAAAAACTGAGCATTGAGCGAGAACGCATTTCATCAGAGAATGTCATTTGCACACAAATAAAAGGCGGGAGGGGGGCTGCGTTTGTCCTCATGGTTTCCTTCCTTCTCGCCTCAGTTTATTTTTTGTGCACAAGTACTGTTCACAGTGTAAACCACACAGTCCACCAGCTGCAACTGTTCATTGTTCTCAAGATATGACAGTTCCACCGTAATTGAACATAAAACAGTTACAACGGACATGCCATAAAACATATAAGCAGAGGCGCGTGAAAGAGAGCACGCAAATATATGAGCTCTGCCCTGTAGTATTTCGCCCCTCTCTATATATCCGCCTAGCTGTTATCTTTTGGTGCAGTGATTTTGATGCGCAGAGTCAAGGCACTGTATCGCAAGATGAAAGCAACACTAACAAGAAAGACCAATGTTAGAGAAAAATGAAAGTGCGTTGTCGCCACAGATTGCCTTGTTAAGGAAAAATGAGAGCAGAGAAAAAAATTCCGTAGAAATGAGGTCGGAAAGAAAAGCCTATTTTTGATATCAAGCATTGAAAACTTTGGCAGCCAGCTATCACATGAAGAAACCAAAGAAGAGTAGCATTGCTGGTGTCCTTTCTCTTTCATGTGCGTGTCATAGATAACGCTTTAATATTCAATGAGATAAAATGAAAGCGTACCGCAGCAGTGTATTTATATTATTTTTTTTCCAATGCCTTTTCTTAGTCGCCGCTATATGATGTCGGCATAAGAGACGTGCATTGGTAAATAAAGGTGATGTCTGTGATGTAAATGGCCAGCTGGGGGTCACCACACAACTAATGCTGTAAAAAAATAACTGCAAAGCAACAAAATCACAGATGAAGAGTGAAGAATGCCAAGATTTGACGGTCTTCGTAAGCCATCGATCGCAATCTTTTTTTTGTTTACTTTTGCTCTCCTAAAGACGCCTATTTACACCCAAAAAAAGGCATGTTCACCAATTGAGTTGGAAGCGGCCGTTCCTTGGCATCTTGATTCATGTCGTAATCTCGTTTCAGGACGACGAAAAGTTTTTCAGATGTTTGTTCTTCACGCACGCTGTCAGACCGCATTGCCGGAGCAGTGGCCACCAGCACACATACAAGCTCCTTTGACATTCCCGCAAAGCGAAGGTTTAAAAGACACGCTAGACATAACTGGCGGGACAATAGTCGATGCTATTCTTGCGCATCGAACTGAACTCTGTTCTAGTTCTGAACAAAAAGGCTGAACATTTAAAGTCTGCATAAACAAGTTTAGCAAAAATACAAACAATGAAGTTAGGTTAGCGATAAAAGTGCAAGATTTGGTGCAAGCCTTTATTTTTTCTTCTAACAGAATGGTATTGTCAGAAAGAAGACGAATTGTCTGAGAAAGAAGACGAAAACGCGTTTATATTAGACAGCGAACATAAAGCCCTTAAACGGTAAAATATAGCTTGCCAGAATATAAGAATAGTGATATATATATATATATTATGACTACGAAGACCAAAACTGGCACTCAGGCACAGACGCGCATGCTAGGCGAGCGAGGAAGACGAAGCAGAATAAGAACAGCTGGCCAGTGCAATCATCCTAACAGACTCACTTTCGGCGTGTGAAGCTCTGACAACCTCTGAACAATCTCGTGCCCTAGCAGCGTTCCACACATTAGCACCGCCGCATTTAAAACTCCTCAAATTATTGTGGGTCCCAGGTCACTGCGGATTACAATTAAATGAATTGGCAGATGCTTTGGCACGAGCATCACTCGATGGACCAGTTTTTTCAGTACTTTCCGAGTTAGAATACTTATCAGGGGTTAGACATGGGAAATTCGCTATTTTTACAGATTGTTTAGAAAATATCACACAATGGACAGATTATCAGCACCTCAAATTTCCATGGGAAGCCCAGTGGAGTCCGTCAAAGAAACTTGAAATTATAATCTCCAGATTCCGGTGCCGTGTCCCCCCATTAAATTTTTATTTACACAGAGCTGGTCTGACACTTTCCCCCCTTTGTCCTTTATGCGAAGAATCAGAAATTATTGAACATTATTTTGGCTCATGTCGTAAGTATGCATTAATTAGGAAACGACTTTTAGATATTCCATTTGCGAAGCTAGGTTTAAATTTACCCACAGAAAATGTTCTAAGTTTTGGTGCCTCTGTTTTGGGAAATTGCCACAGAGATGCATTCGATGCGGTGTGTAATTTTATTCAAGACTCTAAACGTTTTTCAACATAAAGCCCACGTTAACAGATACTCAAAAAACGGGTTGAAAAGTAATTTTCTATTCTGGATAAATCCCTGACATACCAAACTAATCGGGTTTGGCAAAACCAGCTGTCTGGTCGGCTCCCAAAATCAAGTTGTAGGTATTAGTGTCTACTTTGTTGTTGATTATTTTTTCTCACTATCTACATCTTTGGTTTCTTTTTTTTAACATACTGTCTTCACTATACAACTCCCCCCCCCCTTTTTTTGCCGTTGTAAGCAACAATGCAGTTATCGTCCTTAGACTCTATGTTCTCTTAGCCGATCCCCCACAGTGGGTACGAGCCATGTATTTGAGGATACAAACAAACAAACAAACAAACAAACAAACAAACAAACAAACAAACAGCTGGCCCAGGATCGGGTGTTGTCTCTTGTTCTTTGTCTCGCTTATCACAATGGCGCAGTTCGTTAAGTGAATCATCTGCAGGAAGCCACCGGTACGTGTCTACGTGGTTCGTTGGCATCACGGGCTTCTCCATCGAGGAACGCCGTTCACGCTTCCTTGGCAATGGGGTCCCACTCGCCGCTTCAGCTACCTTACAAACCACCTGTTGACGGCGTCCAGGCCTCCCCTGGGGCTGTAGGGCTTGACCTTATTGACACCCTGCCACCGTTTCGCGGAAAGGATCCGCACCGGCTTCAGTCCTTTGGGAATGCCGCTCACGCTTCCGATGGCCTACATTCCCGTTGTGGTACTCCTTCAACATACGACCTGCCAGGAAGCGCCGTTCAGGCTTCTCTGCTCGTCAACCTCACTGGCGTGAGTGCTGCAACCACTACTCATACGAAGACCGTGATCACGGACTCTTCGGACTTCACACAAGACAGTGCCGCGAACCTGCGGCGTACCATCGCACTGCTCCGCGTCAAGACCAACGACTGACAGCGTCAATCTCCGAGCGAGCTCCTACAATGTTACCAGAATTGCGTGCCACTAACGCCGTGTTGGATGTAGCTGCCTCGCACGACCTTGAGGCAAGCCCATTGGAGCAACGCAGGCAGCTTTGGGGCACCCTGTAGTGGAACAATCACGCCCAGGATCGGGTGTTGTCTCTTGTTCTCTGTCTCGCTCATCACAATATATATATATATATATATATATATATATATATATATATATATATATATATGTGTGTGTGTGTGTGTGTGTGTGTGTATGTAAATATATATATAGTCAAGTAGATACTCCATGAGCGGTCACAATGTGGTTTATTCCGACGTTTTGGCCAAGAGTGAGGCGTTCATCAGGATTGAGGGTACACTTTGTTGGTGCTCGGCTTTATACAATCTTGAACTAGAGGGTGAGAAAAAGAAACAGGAAAAAACAAAAAAAGAAGAAAAATAAGAAAGAAGAAGAGAAAAAGAAAAGAGAAAAAGAAAAAAATCGAGAACATAAGGTGGACTCCCCAGGCGCCCCTGTCACTCTTCCTTCCCCTTCATCTCTCTCCCCTTTCTCCTTTTAACCTTTAGGATGTCTGCAGTCTGTGTATCCTTCCTTTTACTAACGCATTATTCCCGACCAGACGGCGCCTCCTTGCTCTGGGTGTCCGGTGTCTAGATCCAAATCAGAAAGTTGTCTTTCTTATTTCGACCCACAGTGAGGATGAACTGCTTAGCTTTATCGACACTTACAGTGCTGTACATCTGAACATACACTTCACACGCACCTACTCGCAAACAACCGTAAATTTTCTTGATGTTACCATAACGATAGAAGAAGACAAGCTTTCTACAACCATATATCGCAAATTAACGGATCGACAACAATACCTCCATTACCGAAGCGATCACCCGCGCTACTGTAAAAACAGTATTCCGTACAGCCAGGCTCACTGCTTTAAGCGAATCTGCTAAAGAGGCGCTGATTTTGACATGAGCTCACTGAGGCTAAAACTTATGCTCGGTAAACAAAAATACCCCTCTTATGTAATTGAAGACGCCGTTCAAAAAGCCAGAAAACTGAGGCGTGATGCCTTACTTATGTAGCGATCACGGCAAGAACACCCACAACGAACAAACCTCTGCTTAACTTACAGCACTAATTTCCCCAATGTAAACAAAATCCTTAAACGACAATACAACGTTCTGCAACAAAGTGAACGTCTGAAACGCGCATTCCCATCCGCTCCTGGCGTCGTTTACCGACGACCACGCAACCTCAAAAACACACTTGTCCACTCGCAAATCAATACCTCACTCCCTAATAATTCATGCCGACCTTGTTTAGAGTCATGATGTCTTGTGTGTAAAGTGATGCGAGAAACACACAAAGCAACCAGCATACAATCCAAGTTTTCAATTAACATGCGAGGAAACCTAACATGCAATTCCTCTAATGTGATATACCTACTCGAATGCAACGTGTGCAGTATGCAGTACGTCGGAATCATGCGAAATCAGCCCCGAATTTACCCCTATCAAAACATCTCAATCTTCCCGACCATGCATTCGACAAACTATCAGTAACGCTCTTAGAGACAGGGATTTAAATAAACTGAGAACGCGAACAACGAGAGTCATATCTTATCCACTGATTTAACATCCTCGATAGAGGAATAAATGAGAATCCGGGTACACTTGCAGCAATTAAAGCATTAGGAAACAGTGACGGCAATAATGAAAAAATAACTGAGTGCACGGCAATGCAGCTGCGATGGGCACTGGAAGACTCAAAATAATTCCAAATGTACTACCCTTCCTATGTACAGCTCTCATCTGTTTCTGTTCTTACCTCACTATACAATAACTTGTGCCTAACATGACATGCCCAACAGCAACCCTGTGCACAGTCGGGAGGCCCCTATTGCACGCGTAATGCCGAAGCGGGCACTAATTGTCATTGCGCCTGCTTGCCAGCCTCTGCGGCAATAGGTGGCGCCCCTATTTCTATGACGAGACGCGAACGGTGCGCTGAGTAGTTAAAGGCTTAAAGATCTTAATAAAGCTCTTTTTCCTCCACACCGAACCGCCAGAGCCAGGAGGCGCTGTCTGTTCGGGAACAATGCGTTAGTTAAAGGAAGGATACCCAGACTACACACATCCTAAAGGTTAAAAGGAGAAAGGTGAGAGAGATGGAGCGGGTAGGGGAAGGAAGAGTGAAAGGGGGCGCCCGTGGGAGTCCACCTCATATTCTCCTTTTTTTTCTTTTTCTTCTTATTGTCTGTTTATTTTTCTCTTTCTCTCTCTGACCCTCTGATTCAATATTGTATAAAGCTGAGCACCAACAAACTGTACCCTCAATTCTGATGAATGCCAGACTCTAGGCCAAAACGTCGAAATAAACCACGTTGTGACCACCCACGGAGAATCTACTTGACTACTTGAAACACTACGGCCACTCAGCCAGCATGCCTGCCTACACACACACACACACACCACACACACACACACACACACACCCATATATATATATATATATATATATATATGTTATAATAATACATTGGACTTCATCTTCCTCATCTGTTCATAACCATCACAAGTCTACGTGTCGTTCCTCGTCTTGATCGGTGCCATCTTGCTGTTGCTTGAATAAAGCGTCAGCTGATCCATGTTATTTCAAGTAATGGAAGGTGCTTCCCGATCTTTTCGGCCTCCCTCCATCTAAAGCCAGCTCCTTGAACTCCGTTCAGGACGCTGCTTACGCCAGCAGAGCACCGTCTCCCAAGAGCAAGCCCAACCTAACCATCTGCTGGCCCACCCAAACGCCGCCAACCTCAGCCCTGTCAACAACCCCCTCGGGAGCCTCCAATCTTCTCCGTTGTGCCTGGCGAAGATGTCGAAGACTGGCTTGACAACTATGACCGCGTAGGTGTTTATAACAACTGGAACGCGACATCGAAATTAGCGCACGTCCAGTCTTACGTTCTCAGGTTGGTAAGACTTGGTTTCTAAAGCATGAGAGTGACTTCCGCTATTGGTTTTCTTTCGAAGACCAGCTCCTACCTATTTTCGGCAAAACCACTGTTCATTCGGAAGTTGCTCGAAATAAACTGGCAGAACACGTTCAACATTGTGATCATTCCTACACTTCTTTATTGAGGTTGACCTTGCACTTTGCCGCCGTATAAACGACATCATGCCAGAATATGATCGTGTCCTGCACCTTCTGAAGGTTATCGGACCTACCGATTTCAACGCCTTCGCCACGCACAACCCTTCGACGGTTTCCGACGTCGTCTCTGTAGGCCAGTGGCTTGATACCCTGCAGTCGATCCGCCTGTGACCCGACTTCTCTGAGGACCTCGTCGCAAACATTAGGGAGCTCTGATCTATGATTCGAGCCCTCATTCGTGAAGAATTGCAAGCCCGCAGTGTACCTCTTTCTAACAAGGTGCGTGCTCAACCCGTCTCTACGAATCTGCGTGGCATTCTTAGAGAGTAAATGTCAGCCTTTCAGTGCGCTCACCATGCTCCACCTTGCCCCCAACCCGCATCGTACGCGCACATCGCTTTAATGCAACCCTCACCGTCTGCAGTCATGTTATTGTTATGTTATTAGTGACTGGGCAAGGTGTGCGGGTGATGGCTTTTATGGGCAGGGGAGCAAATATTTCAGTAATGCGTGCCAACTCGCGTTCTCGATTGCGGAAAGTGAAGACACCCTACCTTGGGTCATCTTTGATTGGGGTCAATGGAGCAATAATTGGACAATCGGCCTAATGTACAGCACGTGTCTTCATGGACGGTATTTGTCATCACATCACTATCACTGTCTTCATGTCGTGTGCTCATGAACTAATTTGGGTTGGGACTTTCTCTAATCAGCATCTGCATTATTTCTTGCCATCAACGCATAGTCCAGATGACCGAGACCGATCATTGCACTGAACGTATCGACGAGAAACTACTGCGTTTTTTTTTTCACAGCTTCCGATTCCATACTGCTTCTAGGTCAGAGCAACACGTCATCATCACTTCTTGGAATATTGCCAATGCAATAGTGGCGTCTTTATAACTCCTTCCAGCCACTATACAAGTCACGGCGGATTACTTCCCTCCAGCCTGGTGCGGTTCAAAGACAGTGCTGCATTATTCCTTCGCCTGAACCCTATCACGCAACCTGTGCTCCTACCCCAAGGTTCTGCAGAGTCGTGTTATGTGTATACGCAGCCAATATCTTTGGTTTTTATTGGCACCTTGCCAGCTAAAGGTCACACAAGGAGGCCAGCCTGTTACTTTTTTCCTCCTTTGCTCCCGAGATAAATTCTGGCCTTCCTGCACCTCAACGTGAGGTATTGCTAAGTGTTCTAACAAAACACCAGAGCTCCATCGGCGCCAGGCTTCGATACTAAGACAGACCACTGTTGCGCATCATCGCATCAACACTGAAGTTCAGACTTGTACGCCCTAGTCCCTAGCGAGTCTCCTTGGCCGAGCTCATAAACATTGATGAGAACATGACTGATATTCTAAAAAGAAACATCATACGACCCCCTGCCCGCTTTTCGTCCGCACTCGTTGTGGTGGTACAACAAAATGATGGATCGGTACGATTTTCTGTTCATTACCGTGCGCTCAACAAGATTACCCGAAACAATGCGCATGCAATGCTCCATATAGATGATGCGTTGAATAATTGCAAGCCACTGAATACTGGTACACCCTCGGCCTTCTATTCGAGTATTGACAAAGTCCAAAGGACGAAGCAGACAAACAAAAGACCGTCTTTTCTAAGCGAGATGATTTTACGAGTTTAACGTAATGCTCTCACCACATTTGAAAGGATGGTCGACACTGTTCTTCGCGGCCTCAAGTGGAAAACTTGTCTATGCTACCTTGATCATAACATCGTGTTTTATTACGCTTTCGCTCATCATCTGTAACGCCTAGATGAAGTGCTCATATGCCTCTCCAATGCTGGACTTCAACTGAACACAAAGAAGTGCCATTTCGGTAACACATCTATAAAAGTTCTCAGAAATCTCCTTAGTAAAGATGGCATCCAGCCTGATCTGAACAAATTTTTCGCAGTACTCAATTTTCCGCGCCCCTTTTGTTCCAAAGAACTACGCAGCTTCCTTGGACTTGCATCGCACTTTCACCGCTTCATTCGCAACTTTGTAACCGTTGCCACTCCTCTCCACAAGCTCCTTGCTAGTACCGGTTCATTCGATTGGAATGATCAGTGCGAAGCCTCCTTTCAAGAATTCAAGCACGCACTGAAATCTCCACCGGTGCTTTGTTATTCCGACGAAAAGGCGCGTACGTTATTACACACTGACGCTAGCGGACTGGGAATCGGCACCGTACTCCTCCAGTGCGACCATGCTTTTCGCGAGAAATTTGTCTCGTATGCAAGCTGCCCTGTGACCTCTGCAGAAAATAGGTACTTAATAACCAAACAAGAGTGCTTGGTTGTAGTGTGGTCTATCTAAAAATTTCGTTCGTATCTGCACAGTCGACATTTTACTGTTGTGAGAGACCACCATGCTGATTGTCGACCATGCTGATCAAGAACTTGTCGAGGTGCCTTGGCCTCTGGATTCACTGATCACAAACATATGACTTTGGCATCATCTACAAGATCGGAAGACAGCACCAAAATGCCGATGCTTTGTCACGATGACTTCGCCGCCACCTTCGGCACACGTCACATCCCCTTGGTACATTTGCTAGGCTATGCGAAGGACACTTCATCGATATCATTCGTTTCTTCCCAGCATCCATCCACCCGTCCTTCAGTACTTTCCACTGACCAGCGAGCCGATTCTTATTAAACTGACCTCATCAGTCGGCCTACCGGTGCCTTGTGTTGCCCATGTGGCAGGCTTAAAAAACAACTCTGACTATTCAATTAGGAGGACCATGTGCTCCATCGATATATTTTCCACCGGGATGGTCATCGATGGGCTTCGTCGTACAACGCGCATTTCGCACTGAAGTTTTTCGCACTTCACATGTTGACTCGACGTCAAGCCACTTTGGTTACTACTAAACCTACGAGCGCATCCGCAGTCAATTCTTCTGGCCAGGTTTTTACACAACGGTAGCTTGGTATGTTGCCTCGTGCGCACTTTGCCAACACCGCAAGCGGTCAACTACTGCTCCAGTCATGAACCTACAACCCCTTTCTTGCCCAGCAGAGCCGTTCTCTGCCGCCGGAATCGACATCTTCAGGCCCCTCTCAACTAATTCAAACGGCAAGAGATTTATCGTCATCGCGGTTGATCAATCTACCCGGTAGGCTGAGACGTCCTGGATCGCTTCAAGAACTGCTTCTGAAGTAGCAACTTTCTTTTTGAATGATATTTACTTACGTCACGGGGCCCCCTCGTGTTCTTTTGAGTGACCGAGGCAAGACATTTCTTTCAAGCACGCTTAGTGGAGTTCTTCCAACATCAAAAACAGTTCGTAAAAAACATCTAGCTATCACAAAAAAAGCCAATGGCTCAACGGAGAGATTTCATCGCACGCTGTGCGACAGCCTATATATGTATATCCAACCTGATCATCGTAACTGGAATGTCAGTCTTCCCTTTGTCACGTATGCATATATACGTCAGTTCAACAAACCATACGCTATTCTCCAATTTTCCTAGTATACGGACGCCGACCGACATCACCACTTGACGTTTCATTCTTTTATGGCCCCGTCAAATCTTAACCATTTGTGTGTGACCAGTTTCCGTCCTGTGCTGCTCCATGCCGTCGTCTTGCCCATGTAAACACCGAAGCAAGCAAAGAAGAACTAAAACATGATTACGATGTCACTCGCCGCGTCGTTGTCTACCAAACTTGTGACGATGTACTTCTATGGACCTCAGCACAAACGCCAGGCTTATGCGAGATGCTCTAGTGGCTGAATTTCGGCCTCTACAAAGTTGTCGAACAGACCTCACCAGTGAACTACCATGTCACACCTGTTCATGCCACCACTGAGCAGCGCTGCCGCAAGGCAGAGATTGTGCACGTTTCGCGTCTCAAGCCCTATCGTATGAGTTCCTCAGCGTAATTCGGGGCTGGCCACTTCCGTCGACGGGGTAAATTAGTGTGAGATTTCATCGGACTTAATCTTCCTCATCTGTACATAACCCCCATCGGTCTTCGTGTCGCTCCTCGTCGTGATCGGTGCCATCTTGCTGTTGCTTGAATAAAGCGTCCGCTGAACCGTGGCATTTGAATATTTGAATCTCTCTCTCTCTCTCTCTCTATATATATATATATATATATATATAATATATATATATATATATAAATATATATATATATATATATATATATATATATATATATATATATATATATATATATATATATATATATATACATACATACATATATATAGCCTTTTGCACGTAATGGGTCTAGGGAAAGTACAGCTCTCTCCCTGGAAAAGAAGTTCCTACGTTTCGATAGGTTGACTACCTGCGCCCAATGCCAAATGCGACTTGCACTTTGGGTGTTGTCGTGGCAGCTATAGCGTCGTGTGGAATGGTCGTCAACCATTGCAAAAAATGGCCTTGCTGCAAGATAGTTGAGAAAGCATCAAAATTCTCGACCCCAGGGTTGACCAGTGCAAATGCACCGAAAATGATTTTGTGCTGTTTGTTATTGAGTGCTACTTCTGCATCACACACTATTCTATCTAACTTGCATTGAATGAACTTGTGAAACACGATACGATCGAAATGTCCACATAGGCAAGACGTGTTCTTCTTGATGTCAACTTTTACTTGTGTACACAGACGATTATGACTTCAAAAACCTGTAACTTCGACAGCGCTTTCAGTAGTCATGCAATGTCTCGAAGTAACCCCAGAGTGTGTTCACTAGTTACCTTCCCCCAAAGACAAATGGTTGAATATGCCATTTCTGTTGACAGGTGAAACACTTTAGATGTGAATCAGCCTTTGACTAGCCTGTGTAACGCTGTCCCTTCGTCCGCACCACTCCCTTAGCCGCAGGTGTTAGAGTGGTGCCGGTAGCTCATGCCCTCCTAGCAGTGAGCGACGACGTCTCTCTCTCTCGCCTGCCGCGCGCTTGCCACGAGTCAACTCTCTCTCGCTTCACCCTCTCCACCACTCGCAACGCTCGAGCTGACCCCTCACGTGGGCGTCATCTTACCCGCACTACTCTCTACATTTGTGGAAAAGAAGAAGCCAAGAGCTTGTGAATCCATTGCCACCATCGTCTCCCGTTAAAAGATAAAGCGTTCGCGTCCTGTTTTACATGCTTAACAGGTTTATTCTGCATTTTGGGTGAAAAGGAGTGTTTCGCATAAAGACGTTTGGAGATTCACCTGTGAGTCATTTCTTTCGAAAAACGTCAAAGATTGTGCGCTATCGAACGTGTGCTGTTTCTATAAATGCAAGGTTTGATGGAGCAACGAAGTGACGGAATAGACAAAGTAAAATATGCTCATAATTTTTTTATTTACACGCACGAACAGACAATCAAGAGCATGCAAAGAAACTGTGTCTACTCATTCGCAATGTTCCAGCAGTTTTATATGTACTCTTTATATATGATTATCTGATATGACCACTCTTTCGAAGAACTTTCTTCCTAGGAACGTACCTATTGAGGATTGTGTCTGCTGCTGCCACAAGTAAGTAATTAACTACAATATCAGGATAATGACAATCTCAAGAGCAAAGAAAATCTTTCGTTTCACGAAACTCTCTTTTGACCGACACAAGGAGCGACATTTCTTCTTTTGTTCTGGTGCCTCTCTCAGTTATGCGTATACAGTCAGTCATACAATTTAGAGCCTGGGAAAAATGATAGCACTCGGTCTGTAATAATCCATGTACCAGCGTGGGCACTTCAACTGCCCAGCCGGTTCTTGGATTGGTATGCTTTCGGTAGTGGTTCCTAAACATTAAAGCTTGAACTAGAGCTCACCCACCTGAAAACCAATTAATAATGCGTTTTACCATAATTGTCTACACGTATCTAAATTTGAAGGAAACAGATCAGGATGAGGTGCCTACGAGACTGGCACAAAGTTAAAAACTGCAAACAGTGGTAGAAATACAGACAAGAAAATACTCTGCTCACAACTGCTATACAAAGCAAAGCAATTCACAGCATTCCCTGAAGGGAATGCACAGAATTGCCTTTATTTTTCTCAAAAAAGTGAACGGAGGTATTACAACAAGTCGGCGGCGCTCATCGCTATAGCATTATGTTTACCAACCCTGAAGAAACGACGCCTGTTCCGAAAACTTACTGCCATGCACGTTCGTATATTAATGTCAGGGCTTGCGCCAACTGGTTAGAAGCCCACATTACGCGTTTATTTTAAAGTAAGAATGGAACATGGTTGAGATGGGGCCATTGTAACGACTTAAAAATATGTAGTATGGACACATGTACCATCGGGTCACGAAGGAAACGTATGTCATGTCATCTTGACGAAACACACGCTCCCATTTTGTTTTTCGGTTGTCTTTCGAAAACGAAAACACGCGCAACTTTGGTACATTTGCCACGAAGATTCGCCATGCAGCATCACCCAACCGTTTGAATTTGCAGCCGTACAGATTGCAAATATCTAGAGCACAAAACACAGCACATATCCACACTGCAGTTCACGGACACAGAAAAAGATGGTCTTCTCGACGAGCGAACAGGCACACCATAAACCCGTTCTTCGGGCCTTCAAATCCTTGGCTGTCGAGCAATGAGAGCAAGCGTAGGCACGTCTGTGCAGCCAAACACATCGGTCTATATGGAGTGACTTCTGAGCCTGCGGCAGACACATTGAGCAGGCCTGAAAATATCTAGTTGTTATTGCAAGAGCGCAAGGTTGGTAGACGTTGTGTCACGCCAAATAGTTCACTGCGGCAAGGCTTTAAAGCTGCGCTCCCTCGCAGCGTAGCCACTGCGTATGTACTTGGCGAGGTGACAGTGATAAAAGCTGGCGTGGAGATACGTACGCAACAGAACAAATAAAAAGAACGCCAACGCCAATTTATTAGCGGACAAGTGGTGAGTATTGGCGCTTATCAGATTCCTTATAGGCGCGCGCTATGGGTTTTTGTTTTACTCGTTGAGGTACAATCATGCGCGATATGTACGTTATCGTGAAAGGGTCCACATGCCTAACTTCCCAGGGGCCAACCGGCACGATTCGGAACCGTGAAAGTCATGTGCGCGCGTCCTTCTATACCTCGATGGCTGTTCTGTGCTGCAACAACAGCTCTTACAACAAGGAGTATTAAAAAAAATGCTGGAATGTAACTGATTGTCCAGGAGTGAATCCGTGTCTATATTAAGAATAGGCTATGGTGGCCATTTTACTAGAGGCATGATAACGTATCATGTGGAAACGTGTCATTGGAAACAATTGCGGAAACATTTACTTCCACACGTGGAAAAAATGTGGAAACATTCTGGGGCGCATAGTACTCAAGTGCATTTTAGTGTTACTAAGTTTACTTACTAAGCCTCTAATTGAAGGCAAAGTTCTTTGGATATTCAGTCACCCATACTCGTTTCTCTGTGTTATTTTGTGGGTAGCAACTATCTTTTATAAATTTACAACTAACGTAGCATTTACAGTAACATATCAAAGCCACTTGATCTTCAAGTGCGCATTACCATTAAAGTGCATGTGTCAGCCATCTTGGTAGTGGCAAATGCTGGTTTCACTTCCGCTGGCAAGGCATTGTGGGAGCTTTAATTCCAGCAATTTTTCTTTATTCCTTCTTGTCCTACACTGAACTGCATACTTTTTCTCTGTATTTTGAGCAATCCTTGAATTTCCATCAAGTATATTCATGTTCTTTTACCAAATAACTCGAAAAGATATCTTAGACGCGGTCAACGCCTTCTTAAGTTTTTTTCAATACCAGTGCAAACGCACGGTTTACAACAGGAGCCGTTGGCCCACCTTAGTTCATAGAGTTCTGATGTGACGCATCATGAGGAGTAGCGCTGCTTCCGTAACACCCGCATCGAAGCGCGTTCCCCCGGAGATGCGATAGATGCATTTCCTCTGCTGACCCGCAGGTCACGGGATTAAATTCCGGCTACGGCGCTATATTTTTGATGGAGGCGAAAATGCTGTAGGCCCGTGTGCTGCGATTTGGGTGCACGTTAAAGAACTCCAGGTGGTTAACATTTCTGGAGCCCTCCACTACGACGTCTCTCATAATTCATATGGTGGCTTTGGGACGTTAAACTCCACATATGAATCAAATCATTGACGAATTTCTCTATCCAAGATCATACATCAGTCGGATTTGTTCTTTTATGCTCGTGCTTTGTGGCTCAAAAGAACAGGACCTCCACCCGCACCGCTGCGCATGCTGTAGTTTTGCAGTAACGCTTCCCCATTGGTGGCCCGCACAGCTCCACCAACGGCAACACGCTATCTCAAAACACCGTATATCTTACAGAGCCAGCATGACTGCCTGTATTGCGAACACAAAGAATGCAAGACGCCCCCGTTCTATACAAAACTCAACGAAATATTACTTGATATGACCACTATATGATATGATTAACATATAACGAAATATTACTTGATATCAAGAGTTGTCTCCCCCATGCCCGCAAAGCACACACAAAAGCTAGGCTTTGGGCGATAGCAGGAAAGGGTTAGAGGAGAGCGTGATGAACGGGTGAATCTGGTGCGTCTGGCTGCCATTGATGAAATATATCAGGGGTGACCTGTTTCGTTTAAATACATTCCTGTAACGGGAGTGAGTGCAGCTTACGAAAAGCAATAGGCACTGAGTGAAGCTTGCGTGATACAGCCCTCTCCTAAAAAACTGGCTTCGTATCTGCATGTAATCTGCAAATGTCGTCGGAAGACAATAGTCTTGCGTCTGGAGAGAGTGAACAAATCACTTATTTGATGTTCTGAGCAAGAAAATCGGTGAATGGTATTCTGGAGGCACTTCGTTAGAGTGCCTCGAGGTTGCAGCGGAGGCGAACGAGCGCGTCAAGTCGCTCACACGTGAGACATGAGCACCATCTGGCAGTTTTTTTTAGACAAAGCGTGTGGCCCTAATACGGATGTGCGTGCCCGTCTCAGAGGTGATAAGGTATAGAACGCAAGGCAACGGGTAGGTGACATCATCGTCTCATCTTAGCAAAGCGTTCAAAACACTCCCCATTCGGTGCAAGCGCTGCATGGTCAGCGCAGTGTGATAAACGCTACTGTCCTTAGGATTAATTTTGTATGCCTTTTCTAGTAGAATACGAACATACAGAATATTTACGTGTTGTTGTGGTGCCTCAGATATGCGCAATAAGTGCTTTTTAATTGACAAACGCGAACGTATTAACGCTGAGTCTTGAGTGACCTTGGTGGGCGCTGCGGATGGGGTCGGCCATTCGGGGTATCGGCTAGTGCTGTTTCGAGTGCCCCGTTCGCGGTAACAGTGGACAAACAGACAATTGTACAGACAGACAGATAGTTAGTCAGTCAGACCGACAGATATACACACAGACAGACAAACATTCTGACCAAAGTTTTCGCGTCGAAGGTCCCCTAGAAAGACTATCGTCTTTAAAAGAGCAATCTGGGACGTAGCACTGTGTAGTTCTACGAAGGTGCTTGCGACACGACCTTCAAATCGCACTTGGCTCTACCTCCGGCCTAGCTACAACAGATTTGCTGTAAAAACCAGGCTCAAAACCAACGTCTATCCATACATTTTGCGTGTTGGTCAAACGCTTTACAACTGAGCCAAGCCAATGCGTGGATGCTTTCTCAGACAATTAGAATATCGAGGTGTAGTGTCGCGGCTGAGTGCGATTCCTAATGTAATATTGTCGCAAGCAAGGCTGGCAACTATAGTGGCAAGCCTCTGATGAGGATAACGAAGTAGTTCTTTGGGCGCGTGCTCTGGTTTTTGTGCTTTTGGCCTTTGGTACCGAGAGTAAACGCCCTGTTTTGTGCCTGCGTTCCCTGTCCTTGGTACATACTCTGGTTGAGGTGCGGGGTAAGGTGGATGATACGGTCCTCATAGAGCACCCCTGACGCAAGCCCATCGAGTAGCTAAGCCGAGCTTACCTCTGTGCAAGTACGTTCCAGCCGTCGTCTCGAGGGACTCAAGCCACAGCACGGTTTGCTGCCTGAACGTCAGAGAACTATAAATCAGAAACCCCCTAACATCACCGCTCCAGCACAAGCGCACCTGGTTGTCAACCAGCCCAAGACGCCGAAGACATTTCACGGAGCTGCTTTTGAAGATGGCGACGACTGTCTAGAGCATTTCGACCGGGTCGCCATCATCAACGATTAGAACTCTGAGCATAAGCTACGCTATGTGTACTGCTTTCTCGAGGACTCCTCGAAAACGAGGTTTGAGAACCACAAAGCAACACTTATGTCATGGAATGAATTTCGCCGGCAGCTCTTCAAAGCCTTTGCCCGAGAGGACAGGAAAGAGACGGCGGAGCGTCCTACAAAAGCAAGGGTTGAATGCCATACTGGAGTACAATCGACTGCTCCTCTTGGGTTAGCAGTCTATTGTTATTCCCTGCTTTCACACCCAGTTTTTCAACAAACTTCTAAATCCAGTAAAAATCTTTCTCGTCACGATAGTTTCTTTGAACATCACTGCTAATAGGAATCTGAAGAATTCCCTCCACTGAACGACTTGAACCGCATCAACACTGCGTCAGTCTGCACTTTTATATGGGCATGGAGATTATTTCGCTCTGTAACCCGTTCGTAAGCGAATTGCCTGCAGTGTGCTGCCATCTATCAACAAACGCTTAAAAAGAAGTGGCAGAGCGTTGGCCATGTTTTCAAGAGCATATTGTGGGCCCACGCGACTTTTCGCGTACAATGAATGTTGGGAGATTCTTAGATTCATGCACTGCAAAAGCATTCAAGAATGCTATACGCACGTAGAAGTAGGTGAGTGTTAACTGCAAGGTTCGACAATAACATTCAACTACCTACATGGCTAAAAAAAATCTCGCAAATTTGATCAATCAATAAATCAGTCAATAAAAAAATGATTTCCTGAATCGATGATAACGCAAGTTTTAACTCTGTCTGTACAATTACGTCTTGCATTTTTTTTGTTTGCCCCATAATTTCATCTGATGTTTTAACTCTCTCTGTACAATTACGTTTTGTATTTGTTTTTTGCTTGTCCCAGCAATTCATTTGATGTTTACATTTAAAAGGCCCTTTGCCTATCAATACGGCGAATTTTTCATCATGCATGAGATATTTGCTTGAAATTTCTTGTGCTTGAAACATGTATTTTGGTCTCTGTATTGCTTGTTTTTACAATGAACAATATGACACCACTCCTGTAACAATCCCATCACGGGATTGGCAGTAATCTGAATAAATAAATAAAAAAGGTATATCTATTAACGATTTGTTTGCACAAAAACGGTAGTATCGATTGGTGACTATACAGATACAAAGTTAGGTTCCAAAGTCAAAAGACTGTACAGGGGACATCCCATGAGTACTTTGCGGTCTTTAACCGAATGCGCGAGTTTCCACATTTTTCAGTTCACGAAAACTTCGTGTCTTCTAAAAACGACTCAGATTTATCGTCTAATGAATGGTTCAGTTTATCCACTGGTGCACAAAACACGCGAAGTGTTTTCTGTTCGTTTCTCCATAGGGTGTTAACACTGAGGCTAGCACAGCCCAACAAGGAAGCGTATGACTTCTGATCATTCTTGAGAGGTCTCTCCTGAGTGCAGCTTCGCGGAGTGACAGTAAATGGGCATGCAAATGTACGCTTTATATCACTCAATGTCGTGATATTGGGCGGCATGCAAGTAACGTATCATTTCTCACCAATAGAGCATTGACACCTAAGCCAACCAGTTATGATGATCCACTTCATGGAAATGCGTGGATGTTTTTTTTTTGCCGTATATATCTTTATATCGTATTTCAGGAGGACGTGCAGCACTTCAAGAGGCCTGCCACGTTTTTAGAAAACAGGTGGCTCAAATTCGGTCAGCAGGAAGCCATGCGCGTTGTACATGCGATCTAGCTTTTGTTATTCAAAATATAGCTTCTGTGTACCCAATTTTAAATACGGCTTGCCAGTTACATATGTGTGACTTGATAACGAGTAGTTAATTGCGTACTTTCTTGTCCCATGTCCAGCAACATCTCAGCTTTTTACCTATAGGACGTAATAATAGGCATGCTGCTTTTTTTATTCGTTTTTCATCAAAAAAAATAACGTAACACAATTAGGGTGCTTTATAGTGCAGAATAGGCTGAATGAATTCATCAAATAATTGATATTGAGGACGCCAATGTTAGGTTGACATATAAGTTAATACCACAGCCAAAAAGTGAGGCTTATGATTTTTCCTTCAAATCTGCTGCGTTTTGCCGGTCATGGGTATCCCACACATCCCAAAGATCTAGCGGTATTGCAGCCATAGTCAAGCATTGTAACATTAAGAATTATGCTAATGATAAGATGTCACAGACCCATTTGGGTATTTTATGCTTTTGCGTCTCATTTTACTTTTTTAGCTTCAGCCCACGTCACTAATGTTTAGCTAACACTGTACAGTTAGGTAGCTTAATTCTGTGTTGCTGAACGCTTCTGTGGCTTTTACTTTGTCGAATTAATATAACCACTCCCCTCTTCGTCAGCTCTCTACAAAATATAGATTAGAAAAGTAACAATGGCTTTAAAACTAATACGATGGTTCAATATTATACAGTATGCAGAATGAGTTGAAACTTTGAAATGGACTATCACTGAGTTTCAGCATCTCTGAAGCTCAAGAAAATTGCCCACAATATGAATTGATGACCTCAGCCACAATTATCAAAACTTTCAAAGGGCAATCTCACGAACGTGCTAAGATATTCATATATTCGTTCCGTCGCTCTCATTTCAAAGCGAAATTTCAATTTTCTCGCTGGAAGGCTTCATCGAAGGGCACGGCTCAGCGGTTCCAGAGGCTCTTTCCAACCATGCCTAGCTGGCATACTGTGCAGCTCTGCAAAACAGTTTTTAATATTCCGTGCTCTATGATCTACGTGTTTAAAAATAAAGAAAATTGAATTTTGTAGCATCAGAAAATTGACCTCAAAGTTGTGAAACAATGGCAGCATTCATTGCGCTAAATATTGTTCAGTACTGTTTCTTCATTTGTTTTAGCCCGAAACGCTTATATCGGGCGTGATAAAGCTGTTTCATGGCTCGATTTGTCCTCGCGGCGCTATTTCTAAACTTAAATGAGAATATTGTGAATAGTACTAACAGTATGCAAGAAAATACCTACCCCTAAAAAATAGTAGGCATGAGCAAGCAGTTTTCAGAATTTCGCCTTGATGGGTGGAAGACAAGAATAAACATCGAAGAATTGAAAGTGATAACAGACAGCCGGGGAGAGTATTGCTATGCCCCGAGAAAACGTCAATAAGTTCCAAGCGTAATCCACGATTCATATATGAGCCGCAGGACTAGAACGCATCGGCAAAGCAGGACCCTCTGATGCAACAGATGTGACGATGAACAATCTCTGACGTACTACAACTAAAACGCGGCAAGCATAAAAGTCTGGTTAAGGCGGAAGAAGTCCTTGCTGTGA